>JASPKP010000338.1:40000-45000 GCA_030674155.1 Stramonita haemastoma
CACTGCTCTGAAAGCAAGACTGATAGAAACCTCCCACCAAAACTGGCAAATAAAGATAAATAGCCATGAAAGATTTAGCGTCTATCGACAGTTTAAAAGCGTTCGAACAAAAGAGGCATATCTAACAACTTTAGAAAAAAGGTATCTCCGAGATATTTATTGTCGTTTTCGCCTGGGTATTTCTGATTTGTTGCGCCACAGACACAGGTATGTGACCAAAAATATCCAGTGCCCAAAGTGTAATTCGGGTGATGAAACAGAGATACATGTTCTGTTGATCTGCCCTTTCTATTCAAACCTAAGGGAACAGACCCTCCCTAAGAACACAGAAAACAGAAGCCTAGAGGAACACTTTGCCTTTATAATGCAACATAAGGACACTAACGTGATAAAAGCGGTAACAAAGTTTTTGTACGTAGCATTTAAAACGAGAAAGTACGTGAAACATAATACACTGCTGAAGTTTCTTGTTTGTTTTTTTTGCACAGTGTCTATAATTGTACATGTGCATGCACGTGATCAAAAGCTGGATGCCTTGTACACATTTATGTGTGTGTGTGTGTGTGTGTGCGTGTGCGTGCGCGTTATGATTTTCTGTATTTTGTTCCTAAATATTCTATGTCTATGGCAGAACCCACATGTGATTGATTATCATTCCTTACCTTATGATGTGATGTATGTGATGTGTGAAAAATCCCCATTGTAACGGGCCACGGCCTTTCACAATCAAAATTGTCAAGTGTCAAGTCTCTCTCTCTGTCTCTCTGTCTCTGTCTCTCTGTCTCTCTTTCTCTCTCTCTCTCTCTCTCTCTCTCTCTCTCTCTCTCTCTCTCTCTCTCTCTCTCTCTCTCTCTCTCTCTCTCTCTCTCTCTCTCCCCCCCCGTCTCTCTCCATCCTCCTCGCTCCCTCCCTCTCCCGTATCAGTCTCTGCCTCTCGCTCCCCCTCTATCTGGTCTCAATCTCTCTCATTGCTCTCTCTCTCTCTGTTGTCTGTGTGTGTCTCTCTCTCTTGTCCCAGTGTCTCTCTTTTTCTCCCACCATCTTTCGCTCTTTCTCTCTCTCTCTCTGTCTCTGTCTCTGTCTGTCTGTCTGTCTGTCTGTCTGTCTGTCTGTCTGTCTGTCTGTCTGTCTGTCTCTCTCTCTCTCTCTCTCTCTCTCTCTCTCTCTCTCTCTCTCTCTCTCTCTCTCCCCCCCCTTTTTCTTTTTCTTTCTCTCTGTTGTGGCTGTCTCTCCCTCTCTTTCTTTCTTCCTCCCTCTCCCCCGCTCTCTGGTCTCAGTCTCTGTCTGTCTGTCTCTCTTCCTTTGTCTGTCTCTGTCTCTGTCTGTCTGTCTGTCTGTCTGTCTGTCTGTCTGTCTGTCTGTCTCTCTCTCTCTCTCTCTCTCTCTCTCTCTCTCTCTCTCTCTCCTCTCCTCTCTCTCTCTCTCTCTCTCTCTTCTCTCAGTGTCTATCTTTCTCTCTCTCACGTCTCTGTCTCCCTCTTCTCCCTCAGTCTCTGTCTGTCTGTCTGTCTGTCTCTCTGGTCTGTCTCTGTATCTCTCTGTGGTCTCATTCTCTCTCTCTCTCTTTCATTATTAGGGTTGGCCACATTGTGATCTTACAGGTTTCGTTGATAATATTTACAGAAGTGTTATGTGGGTGCTTTGAAATACTTTATTGACTGGTTTGTTTTGATCTCGATGTAACTTAAAGAAGACTTTTTCTTCTTCTTTTTTTCCCCTCCATCTTCCACTTCCACATTTACTATCCTAGTCTTATCATTGGAAAAGAATGTTTTGGTTCTTATTGAAATTTGAATTGAAATTGTATTTCACTGTTTAAATATAGAGATACGAATTGTATTTAGGGTTTTTTGTGTGTTAAAGGGTTTTTATGCTTTTGTGTTTTTTTATATTTTTTATTCTTGTGCGTTTCTTTTTCCCTTTTGCCTTCTTTGCATGTTTCCCCCCTCTCACACGCACGCACACACACACACACACACACACACACACACACACACACACACACACACACACACACTCACGCACGCACACCCGCACGCACGCACGCACACACACACACACCACACACACACACACACACACACACACACACACACACACATGGAATGTATTATTTTTCATATGAACGCTTTGGCTTATAGATTTGTAGTGCCTTACGTTTTATGGTCCTGAATATTTGCTATTTTCTTATCTTTATTAGTATATATATTGTCTTTTAAAGCATTGAGTTTAATTTATAACTTTGAATGTTGTTTCGCTCCTATTTGATATTTCTTTTATATAATCTTGCTCTTTTTGTTTGTTGTTTGCTTTTCAGGGTTTTCTTTTCCTTGTTAGGTTTGGCCACATTGTGAGCTTATAGGTTTCATTGATGATAATTTAATGTTTTGTTTTTCTTAATAGAAGTGTGAGTTTTTTAAAATATTTTGTTGACTGGTTTGTTTTGATGACGATGTAATTTGAAGATGCGCTCTCTATCTCTGTCTCTGTCTCTGTCTCTGTCTCTGTCTGTCTGTCTGTCTGTCTGTCTGTCTGTCTGTCTGTCTGTCTGTCTGTCTCTCTCCTCTCTCTCCTCTCTCTCTCTCTCTCTCTCTCTCTCTCCTCTCTCTCTCTCTCTCTCTCTCTCTCTTCCTTCCTCTCCCTTTCCTTTCCCTTCCAACTTCCACCTTCGCATATTTTATCCTAGACTTATGGAGAGGAGTGTTTTGGTTGTTATGTTGGAATCAAATTGTATTCTTACCATTTGAATATAGAGATGTGTTTTCGTGTAGCTTTTTGTGTTTAAAGGGTTTTTATGTTATTTTTTTAATCTGTTTTTTTCCCTTTTATGCCTACTTTGCTTGTTTTCCCACTTACACACACACACACACATACAAACACATACACACACACACACACACACACACACAACACACACACACACACACACACAACACATACACAGAGGCATACACACACATATACACATATACACACATGTTTGTTAAAATAATTATCAGTGTATCCAGTTAGGATGACGCATTTTGTTGAATGTATCCCGTTTTCTTCTTTTAAAATATTGAACTGCTGTTGGTAGTGATGCTGGTATGTAGGGTTGGGAGAGGTTTCTTATCTTTATTCCCTGATCAGGGCAAGGGCCGGATGAAAAAAAGTATGTAATGCTTACTCTGTAACCCTTGAAAAATAAAGATTATTCATTCATTCTCTCTCTCTCTAACTTTCTCTCTCTCTGTCTGTCTCTGTCTGTCTTTCCCTCCCTCCTTCGCTATCTCTCTCTCCCCCTCTCTCTCATGTCTCTAGGTTTTCCCCCCCTCTCTTTTTGGCCTGAATCTCTCTGTCTTTCTCTCTCTGTCTCTGTCTGTCTGTCTGTCTCCTCTCTCTCTCTCTCTTTCTCTCTCTCCCTCCCCCCCTCTCCCTCTCCCCCTCTCTCCCCCTCTCTCTCTGTCTCTGTCATGTCTGTGCTTCTGCCTGTCTATCTTTCTGTCTGTCTGGTCTCGGTCTTTGGTTTCAGTCTCTGGTCCCAGTCTCTGGTCTCTCTCTCTCTATGTCTCTGTCTGTCTATCTCTGTCTCTTTTTTTCTCTTTCTTTCTGTCTCTGTCCCTGTCTGTCTCTCTCTCTGTCGTCCCTGTTTCCCTCTGTCTCTCCCCCCCTCTCTCTCTGTCCCTCCCTCGCTGTCTTGCTCTCTCTCTCTTTCTCTCTATCTCATGTCTTAGTCACTTTTTCTCCCTCTCTCTCCCGCTCTTTTTTGCCCCAATCTCTCGGTCTCTGTCTCTCTGTCTCTGTCATGTCTCTGCCTCTGCCTGTCTATCAATCTCTTTCTCTCTCTGATCTCAGTTTCTCTCTGTCTCTCTGTCTCTCTGTCTGTGTCGGTCTGTCTCTATCTCTGTCTCTGTCTGTCTGTCTGTCTGTCTGTCTGTCTGTCTGTCTGTCTGTCTGTCTGTCTGTCTGTCTGTCTCTCTCTCTCTCTCTCTCTCTCTCCTCTCTCTCTCTCTCTCTCTCTCTCTCTCTCTCTCTCTCTCTCTCTCTCCCTCCCTCCCTTCATTGTTGTCACTTGTTCTTGATTGAACTGTTTGTTTTTTGGTGCATTTTTCTTCTTGTCTTTCCTTCACTGTTGTACTTAATCTACTTCTTCTTCTTCTATCCCATAGTTTATTTAGACCGTAGGGGCGCCACGGAAGACCTCGCAAGCATTTCCTTCTGCCCTCAACCTTTCTCAGGGTGTCACTCAGCCAGAGGCCCGTCCACTCTCGGATGTTGTCCTCCCATATCTTTCTCTGCCTGCCTCTCCTTCTCCCGCCTTGCACAGTTCCCTGCAGAATCGTCTTGGCAAGCCCTGTTGATCTTGCGACGTGCCCATACCACTTAAGTTTGCGTTTTTTGACTGTGGTCAGGAGATCTTCAAAGGGCCTGATGGCTTGACCGATTCTGATTCTCACTTCCTCGTTATTAATGTGGTCTATGTAAGAGATGCTGAGAAGTCTGCGAAAGCATCTCATCTCTGTGGCCTGTATTCTCTTTTCCAGATCCGCTGTGAGGGTCCATGACACACAAGCATACAGGAATATTGAGATGACCAGAGAGCGCATCAGCCTGATCTTTGAGCTGAGCGAGATGTTCCTGTTCTTCCAAATGGTCTTCAATTTTAATCTAATCTCTGTAAATAAAATTTTGTATTTTCTCTGTCTGTCCCTCCCCCCCCCCTTTCTCTCGCTCTCTCTTTGTCTCTCTCTACCTCTATCTGTGTCTCTCCCTCTCTCTGTGTCTCTGTCTCTCCCTCTCCTTCTCTCTTTCTCTTCCTCATTGTTGTCTCTCCCATTCTGTTTCTCTCTCCTATCTGAGTCTCTCTTTTTCTCGCCCTCTCTCTCTCTTTCTGGTCTCTCTCTGTCTCTCTCTCTGGTCTCATTCTCTCTCTCTCTCTCACACTCTCTCTCTCCCCCCCCCCCTCTCACTCTCCCCCCTCTCTCTGTCTCTGTCGTGTCTCTGCCTCTGCTTATCTTTCT
>JASPKP010003375.1:5000-15000 GCA_030674155.1 Stramonita haemastoma
GTAAAAAACAACAACGCAGGAGTGCTTATTCCACTATCCTCGATATAAAAGAATAAAATAAAATTAATAAACACACAGACACACAGACACACACACGCGCATGAACACACGAACACACACGCAGGCACGCACACACACACACGCACGCACACACATGCGCGCGCGCACACACACACACACACACACACACAGAGTAAAAGTATGCTGAATGAGGTTGCTATAAAAAGGGTCAATGTGGGGGTGGTGTGCTGTTACGGAAGGTGACACACATAATGTTCCCTAGGAGTCATGTGAGGGATCTCTCTCGTCTGCCCAGGCCTAGGAGGGTTTTTTTTGTTTCCTCACAGACGAACAGGGGGCAGGATAGGCCTTTCACACACACACACACACACACACACACACACACACACACACACACACACACACACATATGCACACACTTACACACACATGTACACACACATGTACACACACATGTACACACACACATGTACACACACATATACGCACACATGTACACACAAACACACACACATGTACACACACATGTACACACACACACACACACACACACACACACACACACACACACACACACACACCACACCACACACACACAGAGTGTCTTCAGACGAGGGAGAATTCGCGATCTCTCGCTTTCTAGAGGGCCTGTCAGTGTAAATAACATCTCCACCTTCTGGAAATTCTCTGCTAGGAATTCCCTCTTTTCTATCCCTCTCTTTGTTTGTGCCATGTCTCTTTTCTTCCTGGCACCTCCTTCTTGTCTGTTTTCTGCCATCTTGGTTCATTCTCCTACCTACCCCTCCCCCCCCCCCCCCCCCGCGAGAGAGACTTAAAAATATAATAATTCCACCCCTCAAACCCCCATGCCGATGTCGGACGCGCAGGGCCTGACTTGCCAGGCGCTTAACGGCAGCGCTACGCATTTTCGCTCATAGGACAGACATCAATAGTTGCTGCCTGAGCGTTGGATGACCAAAAAGAAGAATACGGATGCAGTGACTGTGTCAAGTTCCGTTTCTTTCCACTGTTTCTCTGCATCGCTCTCGTGGGAGCCACAATCATTTCATGTCTTTCTCTCACGCGCATGAAGCTGGCGAGTGGGCAGTGGTCCAACCCCCCTCACCCTACCATCGTGCGCGCGCGCGCGTGCAGGCATCTAAAACGCATGTGCGTGCATGCTCACACATACATACACACACATAGACACACATGTGCATACGTGCATGTATGCGCACACATGTAATTCACACACAGATACACACACACACAAACACATCAAACACACACACACACATCTCACACACATCAAACACAAACACACACACACGCACACGTACACACGCACGCACACACACACACACACGTACACACGCACGCACGCACACACACACACACACACACACACACACACACACACACACACACACACACACACACACACACAACCACCACCACAGTCAAACAAACACCAACCAAATCCAAACTAACACGATTTCTCTCCATTTGACAAAACCTCAAGTAACAAAAAAAAGGAGAAGAGAGAGAGAGAGAGAGAGAGAGAGAGAGAGAGAGAGAGAGAGAGAGAGAGAGAGAGAGAGAGAGAGAGAGAGAGAGAGAGAGAGAGAGAGAGGGAGGGAGAGAGAGAGAGAGGGGGAGAGAGAGAGAGGTAGAGAGAGAGGGAGAGAGAGAGAGGGGGGGAGAGAGAGAGAGGTAGAGAGAGAGGGAGAGAGAGAGGGAGGGAGAGAGAGAGAGAGAGAGAACTCGAACTCGAACTCGAACTCGAAAACTTTATTCACAAAAAGGCCATTGGCCCATACATGAAGGGGGTTGCCGAGCTGCTTAGTATTTTGGTGAGAGGAAAAAAAAAACCACAAACAACAATAACCTAATAACAACAACAAAAATTACTGTATAAACAGTCAGATACACAAATATAACCTACGACAACAATATATCTCTTATTCTGAAAGCTTTACACAAATATAAAGTGAGGCTACGCACAACCTCAGGCTGACTTGACGCCATGAGTAAACAAAGTCGAAAAGAATTAGGCTGCCTACTATATTTTACAGGGATGTAATTCTGCCTAACATCCTCTAATACTGGACAGCATAACACAAAATGTACTTCATCCTCAGGTGCTTGCTTACATAATGGACATAGTAACCTGGGGTCATCAACATCATGTTCTCTATATCTGAACTTATGAACATTTAAATCTGAAACACCCAGTCTAAACTTTGACATAATTCTTTTCAGATGAATGTCCACATCAAGCTTTAGATAAGGTTTGACATCATGTGTACTTGTAAATTGTCTGTACAATAGATATCTTTCACTGGTTTGTATGTGATCACTCCATTGCTGCCAACGGCAGTCAATCAATCTTTGCCTGAACATGTTTATAAATTCTCTACAATTTCCAACACCTTGATTGAACCAAACAAATCCAAAACCGAGTTCACATAAACAGGTACGTATTTGTGTAGCCCAGTTATTTTTTCCCTTTGGCATCTAGATCATAAAGCATCTTATAAGATCTAAAAGGTAGTCTGTTCTCATCCATATGCAAAATCTTAATCCAGTATCTTACACATCTTACAGCCGCATTAACAGATATAGGGTATCTGTTAGTTTCACTATACACAAGATCATTTGGTGTACGTCTATCTAAGCCTAAAAACTGCTTTAAAGCAAAGAGGTGCACTGATTCACAATGTGTTACAGCTGCATCCAAGCCCCAAATTTCTGCACCATATAATACAATGGGTTGTATTTGCGCATCAAATATCTTAATGAGCAAGTCAAAAGAGTTATTATTCAACATTCGTAACTTTCTCAAAACCAATAACAAACTTCGTTTACCTCGACTTGCCAGATCTTTACATGCAGCTGTGAAACTAAGCTTTGTAGAAAAGCAAATACCTAAGTATTTATAGACATTAATCACAGGCATGACTTTTCCATTGTACAACCATTTTTCATGAGCAGCTAAATAACCACCCTTTCTGAATACAACAATATTACTCTTATTCAGATTAACCTTAAGATCAAGCGCTGATGCAGCACTGCTCAAGCTATTCAACTGCTTTTGTAAGCCAACAACCGTTTCAGATAGCAGGATAACATCATCAGCAAGTAGAAGAATAAACAATTCTGTGAAATCTTGGGGGAAAGTGGCACCATGTTTACCATTATTGATGACTTCTCTAGCTAACTCATAATAAAAACAGAAAATAATAATGGGCTACATACATCGCCCTGTTTAACGCCAGTGGTACAGTAAATTATGTCAGTCAGTTTTGTACCACACCTTATTCTACTTCTGACATTCTGGTACATGGCTCTCAAACATCGTAATAATTTACCCTTCACACCATTTTTCAGGAGAATAGGCCACAACAAATTTCTATTAACAGAATCAAATGCCTTTTCAAAGTCAATAAATGCCACATACAGCTTACGGTTATGAGCAAACTGTTTCTGTACAAATGCAAGCAGAGTAAACATATGGTCTATAGTGGAGTATCCTCTCTTAAAGCCAGCTTGATGTTCACCTGTAATATTATCTTTCTTAACCCATTCTTGTAATCTATTATTAATAATGGTACTGTACAATTTACTACTTATGTCACTAAGAGAAATTCCCCTGTAGTTATTAGGGTTATCAACATCACCCTTTTTGTGTAGAGTTAAGATTATAGATTCAGTCCAGTTATCAGGAAAAAGGCCATCATCAAAGATTTTGTTGAATAATTTTAGGAGAAAAAGCACAACATTTTCACCTCCATTTTTCAGCAATTCTCCAATGATTTGATCAGGACCAGCTGCTTTATCATTCTTTAGTTTTCTAAGTGCCAAATAAATTTCCTCTTTAGATATTGGGCGATCAAAATCCTCCTCACTTTCATCATTGTCAACATTAGTATTCATGGAGTTGTCTGACGAGCCTTTCTCCAACAAAGATTTGAAATGTTGAAACCAACTGTCAACTGATATATTATTCTTAGGTTGACTATTTCTAAATGATGCCTTCTTAACACTTTTCCAGAACTGGACTTGAGAAGAGATTGAAGACACCATATCTGCAAGTAATGTCATATTATACTGTTTTCTTTTCCTTTCTAGCATGGATTTATATTCCCTTCTTAAAACACAATACAAGTTTTTGTCTTCGTTCTTTAGCGTTTTTCGATAAGTCTTCAAAAGTTTTCTCACTCTATATTTCATATTTTTACATTCATTATCAAACCATGTAGCAACTGTTAAACCTTTATTGACATGTACCTGTTTTTTCATACATTCAGCACTGGACTTAATGCAACCATTGAACAAATCTAGAGCTTCATTAATGTTCTCATCAATCATCTGTAAGGCACTTGAAAAATTTACACACGTGTCCTCCTCACAAAGATTATCTTTATACGCTGAGAGTTTGTTTTCATCCCACACAATCTTTTCCACAACAGATGGCTCTTCAGCTATTGCATATGTTTTATACAATGAATTAATATGTAGTTCAACAGGAAGGTGATCTGAATCAGAACGTTCCGCAACATACAAACGACATGAGTCAAAAATCTGAGAGAACAAATCATCTGACACTAGAAAATAATCATTAACACTGCATCCTCCATCGGAAATGTACGTGTAGCGTCCTTGCTTATCACCAGTGCACATGCCATTCAGAATTTGTAAACTAAGTGTAGTACACATATTCAATAATAATTTACCATAACTATTGAGAATAGAGTCTTCAGAGTACCGATTACCACTGAGAGACATGCTTTTACTTTGGAGATCTGCAATCTCGTCATTTGCTACATGATGACAAGACAAGTTTGATGTCCTGCTGTTTAAATCTCCACACAATATTATATCAACTTCATCCAAAGTCACCATGCAATTGACTAAATACTCTTCCATCATAGCAATCCCACTATCATTGTCAAACATGTTATAAAAAGGAGAACCTTCAGGTGGGATATACACACATACAAGCAAAACATTTCTTGAGGTACACAATAATGATTTGTCACAGAGAAAAGTACAAATGTTAGGGTATGGAACTTCTAAACATTTCACAAGAGCAGCTAACTCATGCTTAATCAAGCAAACAACTCCCCCGGATCGCCTCCCTTGATGACTAACTTTAACTGCCGACTTACAGAAGGCCTTATAGCCACTAAACACATCTGGCTGTATGTCTTCTAAAAACGTTTCTGTCAAACAGATAAAATCAAAACTGCATACATAAGATACAAAATCCCTATCAGAGAGTTTTGAAAGCAATCCATTTACATTCCAAGATAAAAAAGAAAAAGGTTTATTTGTTTTATTTATATTGTCACAATCCAATGGATCTACAACATACAGACTGACATTATCACTATCATCATTAATAAGACTAGACACCAGGTTAATGCTTTCAGCAGTATTCCGATCATTACTCTTATTTAGAGTTGGCTCTTTATTCAAAAACTGTGTAGGCCTACTACCCGACAACTCGCCAGCTGACGACGTAAGTAAAGGGTTAGACCGGTCTTTGTCTCCTAACTCCACCTACGCCTAGGCGTAGCGTCTTTGTCACCCGCCACAGCGCGAAGCCGTATTACGTCAGTGTCGGTCTGAAGCGTCTCAACCGGTGTACCTATACTTACTGTCCTACCCTGTGAATTGTGTCTATGGAGGAATGTATGTATGGGCCGGCCAAAGAGTTATTCGTTTCTCTGAAGATCGTTGAGTGTCACCTTCTCACCGTTTATAATCAGATGATCAAAGACCATTCTTACTTGTTTCCCTTCTGCTCGAGCACTCTTCAGATAAGGGGTCAGCTTACGCCTGATGTCCCTAACAGTATGAGAGAAATCTTCATCAACAAAGATACTAGACCCTTTCAGACGAGTTTTAGCCTTCAGAATACTAAGTTTATCCTTGTAAAAACAGCACCTGGCAATGATGGGAGAGTTAGGTTTGGAGTTAATACGGTGTACTCTATCGAACTTGATATTTCCTGCAACATCCATTTTTTCAGAGAGAAGATTTTTCACAACCCTCTCACAGTCAGCACCAGTCTCGTTTGTTTTCTTTTCTAGTCCGTGAAAAATAATATTATTTCGTCTTGATCGTCCTTCTAAATCATCTGATTGCTTTTCTAACTTTCCAATCCTATCAACAAGTTCTGTATTTGACTGTTTCAACTCTACATTTTCTGATCTAAGATTGTCCATGTCATGTCTAAGGCCACACAATTCCTCTTTCAGACCACTAACACTGTCTGTCAACAATTTGATTTCGCTTTTCATGCTGTCCATTGTTGACTTCAAGGCGGTTTCCAACTTCTCTAATTTGGCTGTCATGGTATGGATCGTCACTTCCTCAGGGGCTGCTGCAGAAGAGGACTCTTCTCTGTGGTGTCTCACCGTTGGCGTGCTGGCAGGCACATCTGCGCTGGCTTTGGCCTTTCGTACAGCTTTCCCTGTAGCGTTACTACGACCACCAGTACCACCAAGCAAGCTGGTTTGCCTCAGTTTGCGGCCAGTAGATCCAGGAGGGGTGGGTCCAGGGTTCGTCTCCACATCACCACACCGCAATAAAAGCCCGCCCCAAAATAGGAGTGTGAGGGTCAGTCCTAGCAAGACACCGTCTCGTCTGCTTTTTAACGTCAGTGTGGAGGTACGCATGGCAGATTTGAATTCTGCCCGTTTCGACATGAAACAGGCAAATACTGCCGCAAATGTCCCACACACGGCTCTGTAGAGCTGCACGGATATTCCCATTTTGCTCACGATTCTAAGTGCAAAAAATGAAAGACTAAAGCCACTTATAACTTATAACCAATTCACAAAAATACCAGAGCAATTTTCTTTCCCTCTTCTTCTTCACATCACGTGATCGGCCCCCGAGAGAGAGAGAGAGAGAGAGAGAGAGAGAGAGAGAAGACAGAGACAGACAGACAGACAGACAGACAGACAGACAGACACAGACAGACAGACAGACAGACATACAGACAGACAGACAGACAGAGAGCAGACAAGTTTTACACACATTTTTTTCCTACACGAAGTATATAACTTCATCACAAGAGAACAAAAGATTTGGTTTCAAGGTTTCACATGCAATCGAGCAAGTCTGACTGCACGCGCAACCTTGAAAACAAAAACTTGCGAAACTAGGCAGGAACTTTGGCAGCAAATGTGTCAAGGAGTCCAAAGAGATACTGGACATTTGCCTGAAACTTCCATACCATTCTACAGGAAGAACACCGATAGGAGACTTGCCGAATGAAGACATAAGTTAGGTGTCTATCTTACATCCTACTGGAGATACACTGCCTTGCTGCCGAACCAAGATAATTCACAGTTTCGGAGGACGACTTACATGTTGAGGACATTCTCTGAAAAGCGAAACTCTTTGTCCAAATCGCCAGTTTTGGTGAGAAATAAAACCAGATAAAACCGATTTTGTTGTCTGATATAAAAAAGAGAAGAGTTTTAAGCCTTGGCCTCATCCAGTAACCAACAAAAGCAGAAAAGCGAAAATACTGGAAGGCCAACCTGACATATTGTGGTCCAATTGGAAAAGGTAAAACATCTTACACGAGACTTTTCATCCAATCAAAAGGAGCGGAAGATCTAGCACGAGACATGTCATCAAATTAGGGCAGACGTGTCTGACTCCGGTGGACAGACTAGACATATTATTGGTCCCTGACATATCTAGCTACTAAAGATGTGCCATGTGGTTAAAGATTTGTCTTCCTATGAAGTGTGACAACAATTTTAATATGAGACTGAAAACACCAGCTCTCACCACACAGACAGACAGACAGACACACACACACACATAACACACACAAACACACACATGTGCACACACAAGCACTCACTTGCACACATTCACACACGTGCCCGCACATACACGCATGCATCCATACATGCACACACACACACACATCTGCGCTAAAACCATCATCATTATCCATCAACCGACCCCCCCCCACACACACACACACACACATGCACCACCACCACCACCACCACCACCACCAAACAAACACCAAAAGTCTGGCAAAAGAACACCACTTCTCTCAACCTGAAACCAAACTCATCCAACAAAAGCAGAAGATAAAACAGCCACACGTCGTACAAAGACTTCGTCCCTACAAGATTTATAAGATAATCACAAGCAACAAGAGTTTCTAACTCCAAGTTTAACTACACAATCAAACCAGAGAGACGCCCTGACAGAAGACGTGCTGTGGAGTCAGAACAGACGATGCAGTCTGCCCAGAACTTACAATCCAATCTGCAGAAAGAAGGATAATGGAAACCGACTCGATGTCCAATAAAGGCATAAGTTTCAGCGAAAGAGTCACTCCCCTAAATCGGATAACCCTGCAGTAATAATACTACAATCTACAATACGAAACAAAGCACAACTTACATCTTGTCTGGGTTTATGCCTGTTGCTGACCCCAGGCAAACCATGGTTTCACTCAGTGGTTTACATAGGAAGACAGTGTGAAGCACAAAGCTCATCCCCCAGTATAATAAAACGCCAGTTTTGGCGGGAAAACGCATCCAATCAAATTTGATTCTGTCAGCCTGTCTGGCGTAGACCTTGCCAATTTATTGAAAGCTGGAGATCCGCCCCAGATTTGTCATCCAATTGGGAAAGATAAAACATCTGACTCAAGACTTTTTATCCAATCAAAAGGGACGGAAGGTCTAGCATGAAACCTGTTATCTAAAATGGATAGACAGGCAGACGTACGGGCTCGAGATATAATAATTATGTAGTTAAGGATGACTTGGTCTCTGGTACGAGATCTGTCTTCCAATCAAGTGAGACAATGGTTTTAGTATCAGACTAGCTATTACCAGCTCTCAACACACACACACACACACACACACACACACACACACACACACACACACACACACACACACACACACACACACACCGTATGTAGGCACTCATGTACACACACGCACATGCGTGAGCAGAAACCATTGCCACTCTCCACCAAACAACACACTTCAAGCAGAAGAACACTTATTTCTCTCAAGCTGACGAAAATTCATCCAACCAAAGCGACAGGTAAGAAACTAGTTCCACAGGCAAACCATTCTTCATTAAGATAAATAATTAAATCAAGAAACTCAGGACTTCTTACTTTAAGCTTTATCACACAACTGAAATAGGCAGGAGCTTTGGCAGAAGACATGCTATGGAGTCGTCATCGTCAAATGCTCAGACAGCAAGCAACTATATTTTGTCATAGGAGCAAAAACGTTTTGCGCTGCTGATAAGCACCTGACAAGTAAGGCCCAGCGCGTCCAACTTTGGCACATGCTATGGAATAAAACAAGGCAATGGAACTTTGCAGGTACCTTAAAAACCAATCTAGAGATAGGAGAACATTGATGGGAAACGGTTGTTGAAAGCAGACATAAGTTTTGGCACATAACTCACACCCCTCTTAGGATATGCGTGCTGCCGAAACAAGACAAACTGCAATTCCAGTGCATGACTTACACCTAGCTAGAGACGTGACATCAGGCACACACTTCGCCCAGTGTTATGAAACTCCAGTCTTGCGGAAAACACAGCCAAGTAAAACTCAATTTGTCGATCAATCAAATGACAGGATTTCTTCAGCATAGGGCCAACATTTTCTGGTCCAATAGGGAAAGGTAAAACATCAGACACAAGACATTTCATCCAATCAATATGGGTGAAAGATTCCGCATGAAATTTGTCATCTAAACTGGAGAGACAGATATATTGGCCCGAGATATATCCAGTGAAGTCAGAAATGGTATCTGATGCAATATTTGTCTTCCAAACACGTGTGACAAAACTTGTCGCAAGAGACCAGCTACATCAGCTCTCATCCCACACACACACGCACGCACACACACACACCTGCTGAGAAACCACGAACACAACCAAACAAACATCAAACACTTTG
>JASPKP010003376.1:0-2500 GCA_030674155.1 Stramonita haemastoma
AAAATCTATGTTTATGGATTTATTTTGAGGTAGATGGTGGTGGATTATGTCTTCATCATTTAACCTCATCATATTCTGAGTTTGCTCTTTAATTATTGCGTTTTTTTTTGTTTTGTTTTGTTTTGTTTTTGTTTGTTTTGATTTTTTTGTTTTCCTTAATTCAAATCAACATATCTTTGATTCTTACTTTTTTTTCGTTTCTGAATGATGATTTTTATAACTTAAAACCTTTAAATATTGTTCTCTGTGTTTTTTTTTTGCCTGTTTGATATTTGGGTATGGTTTCTTACTTTTGGTATTTGGATCATTAAAATTTGTTGTTGTGTATTTGGCTATTATTTTTTTTTTCTATCTTAATGTTATCCCTGAAAAGGGCGGGACTGGATGTAAAAAAGCGCACGAGTGCTTATCTATTATCCTCGAATAAAAGAATTTCCCTTTGCCTTCCCTTGCCCTTCCCTTGCCTCTCTCTCCCCCTCTCCCCTCCCCCCATTCTCTCTCTCACCCTCTCTCTCTCTTTTCCCCTCTCTCCCCTCCCCCCCTCCTCCTCGCCTCTCTCTCTCTCTCTCCCCCCTCTCTCCCCCCTCTCTCTCTCTTCTCCCCCCTCTCTCTCTCCCTCCCCCTCTCTCCCCACAACCACCTCACTCACTCTCTCTATTATCTATCTACCTCTCTCTCCACCACCCCTTCTTTTGGCTCTGCTCCTCCTCCATGTCTAATACAATTTCGTTTATTTAAAAGGTTTTTGTTTTTTGTTTTGTCAAAATGTTCTCTTATTATTTTTTTTTTTCAATATTCATTTTTTTTTCTTTATTTGAATGATATTCTTTTTTTTCAAATTTAATTGTTCATCTATAAAAATTTATGTCCCTTCATTACAAAATGTCTGTATTAACGTAACTTGTATTGGATTTTATTGGAACTTTTTTTCTTTAGATTTTTTAGTTTTTTTTTTGTTTGTTTGCTACCATCTTTCTTGACTAGGATAATGTAAAAAAACGCCATCATGTGTGCATAAACTTTTACCCCATGAAAAAAATTTTTCGAAAGTGCAACTTGGAATCACGTATGACATAAGAAAAACAGGGAGGGGTTTTTTGCGTGCTCTGTACAGTTTCCAATACCACTCCTGTACACACACTCATAATCCCACTTCGGAGGATTTTCCAAGTTTTGATCCTGTCCAACCCAGGCTCCCCTTTGTATCCTGTGGGCCGTCATGGTGGTCGGGGTGCTAGATTTTTCTGGGGGAAATTTTAAATACTATAAACCCCTTTGCATTATTTACATTTGACTTCACAAAAATCCCCGGCACAAGTCATTTGTTGTCATGAACTTTGAGGTACACAACAAGTTTCCTAGAAAGGTAACCGGGGCAGTTTTTTCAATAAAAAGGGAGCGGGCGCGGGGCACAGGGGAATTTTTGGGTTGGAAATTCCACTTTCACAAGGCTGTGTGTTGTTGTTGTGTGTTGTGTGTTGTGTGTGTGTGTGTTTTGTGGTGTGTGTTTGTGTGTGTGTGGTGTGTGTGTGTGTGTGTTTTTTGTGGTGGGTTGTGGGTGTGTGTGTGTTTTTTTGTGTGTTTGTGTTTTGCTTGTGTAGTACGTGTTCGGCGCGCCGTGGTGTATTTAGTGTGTATGGGGTTTGGGTGGGTGCGTGTGTGTGCGCGCGCGAGTGTGCAGTGTGTTATGGTGTGTGAGTGTGTGTGCGTGCCTGCGCGGGGGATATTATGTGTGTTGCGGGGTTTTTGTCTTGTGTCTCTGGTGCATACGCGCGCGCACACGTTCGCGTCAAATACTCTGTGAGCAACCATAAATTACGTTCCACACAAAGAAAAAGCAATAGCTGATTAACCCCCAATTGAAAATCCATCAGTCAACCGGGGCATTGTAAACCTTGCAACACTCCTACGCCAACCTCGTATGCTGGCGCCTCCTTCCCAGTCTTCAATGGGCCCTGGCCTCTGCATGCCGCGCTTCTCTGCAGTCTGTGGGCTTGGTGTGTCGGCTCTCTCTCCATCTTGTGTTGCATTTTATTGTGTGGTATTGTAAGGTGCTTTTTCGTATTGGGAAAGGTGGTCTAGAGGTATCGCGCCTGACTAAAAGGAACATCCGGGGGGCATTTTTCGAAACCCCTTTTGGGCCCAAAACTTTCCAACCATTAGACCATAGGTGGTGGTCTGGCGGGAGTTTCCCCGGATAACGATAAACCCAAGTCCTTTGTTTTCACATTATTTTTTTAGCGCACTAAAAAAACCTATGGCAACAAGAGGGGTTTCTCCTGGGAAAATTATTAGAAAAAAGCCACTCTTATGGGGAAAAAAACATATTGTAGACAGGGAAAGAAAAAAATATATAATGGGTAGCGCTGCACTTGTAGCAATTGTTCTCCCCCTGGGGGGCACCCGAATGTTACGCAGAAAATTGCTGGGGGCATAAAATGGGGTAAAAATAAAAATTTTTATGGTGTTGGATTGTATTGGGGTTAATTTTTCAGCTGTT
>JASPKP010003376.1:7500-20045 GCA_030674155.1 Stramonita haemastoma
CACACTGCTGTCAACACCGTATTGTTGTGATATCTTTCACTCTCAGCTTCTCTGACTAAGAAAACCACCTCCAATTTCCTGCAAGGCACCTGCAGGCTCCACATGTTCTCAGCACAACAGCAGCTGTGTTGGTAAAGGTAGTGAAGAAATGGTAAAGCTGTGTTGGTGCTACCTGTCTGAATATACATGTGTGTGTGTGTGTGTGTGTGTGTGTGTGTGTGTGTGTGTGTGTGTGTGTGTGTGTGTGTGTATGTGTGTGTGTTGTGTTGTGTGTGTGTGTGTGTGTGTGTGTGTGTGTGTGTGTGTGTGTGTGTGTGAGAGACCTTAACCCTTCAGCAAATTCAACATTAACTATTAATCACTTTTTGAGAGATTAAAATTTAGCCAACAACTCTCTCTCTCTCTCTCTCTCTCTCTCTCTCTCTCTCTCTCTCTCTCTCTCTCTCTCTCTCTCCTCTCTCTCTCTCTCTCTCTCTCTCTCTTCCCTCTCCTCTCTCTCTCTCCCCTCCTCTCTCTCTCCCTCTCTCTTCTCTCTCTGTGCAATCGGTGCAATCTGAAATATCGTACACATCAAATGCGATATGCTATTTTCACTCCGGGTGATCTGAAATGCACCCTATGCAATGCTTGTCTTGAAGATGAAGTACACACTTTATTTTAACTGTAAATCTCTGAATGATTTGCGACAAAAATACATCCCATCTCGTTATAGGTAATACCCTTCAGAAAAAAAAAACCATTGAAACTTATGATGCAAGATGTCAAAAGCCTTCATGGCTTAGGACGATTTATATATCATTCCAACAAAGGCTTCTGCTTTAGAATGATGGCTGTAGCAAAATGATTAACGTATTTCTCAAGTTGTTTCAGTGTCTTATGCTACTTCTGTGTAAAATTTGTGCCCTTATTATCAATTCTCTAATCAATTTGTGTTTTCATTCATTTATTTAGTTAGTTACTAAATTTATGTTTAGTCTAAAATGTTGCAAACATTCTAATCAGATGTATGCTAATACCACAAGTGAATGTTATAATCGTGTGCTTGGAAGTGTTTTCAGGTGCATTCTTGGAAAAGATTGAGAACGAAATTAATGTGTGGTGGTGGGGGGGGGGGATAGCGAGTGTGTGAAATTTGTAATGGGTCCGGTGGCCTTCTACAATAAAATCGTTCAGAGTTCAGAGTTCAGAGTTCAGAGTTCTCTCTCTCTCTCTCTCTCATCTCTCCCCTCTCTCTCTCTCTCTTCTCTCTCTTCTCCTCACTCTCTCTCTCTCTCTCTCTCTCTCTCTCTCTCTCTCTCTCTCTCACTCTCCTCTCTCGACAACAAACCCGCACGCATTCAAATGAATTCTCTCTCTCTCCTCCTCTCGCTCCTCTCTCCTCTCCCCTCTCTCTCCTCTCTCTCTCTCTCTCCTCTCTCTCTCTCTCTCTCTCCTCTCTCTCTCTTCTCTCCCCTCTCTCTCTCTTCTATTTTCTACCAGAAAGACCTTCAGTATGCCGGTGACGGGACTACCAGCTTGTCTAGAAACGGTTTTGAACACCTTCCTGCAGGAATGTCTCTCACATCATACAAAATCGAGGGTTTACAGAGAATC
Organism: Stramonita haemastoma; assembly: GCA_030674155.1. Classification (NCBI taxonomy): domain Eukaryota; kingdom Metazoa; phylum Mollusca; class Gastropoda; order Neogastropoda; family Muricidae; genus Stramonita; species Stramonita haemastoma. The sequence continues at coordinate 9,094 of JASPKP010003376.1, forward strand.
AAACTGTTATTGTGTTGCGCCCTGTCACCAGCCCACCGGCATCCTGCTACACACAGCCACAGTGACAGTGTTGGTAACAGTGTTGTGTTCCGTAAGAAAGGGGCAGCGCAAATTGCTAGGGACAAAAGGAGAGTGGAGACACATAAGGTCAGTGTAAATGAACAAACAACGTAAAACAGTCTGTCTCCCCTTCGAATTGTTTCTCCCAACGCCCCCAAGTTTATTTTATAACACTGAAAATGAAATTGCCATGGACACGTTCAAAGATGACAACGCCCACTGGCCCTCCTCGCTGCGCTGCTAAATCCGCACGTGCAACACGGCAAGCCGTCTCCTCTCCGTCATGCATGCCTGATGTTGACCCAGTGTCGTGACAGTGAAAACCGCACGAGTTGGCGCTTGAGGACTGGAGTTGCGACTCTGACACTGACAAAGATATTGAGGATGAAGATGTCATGACTGTGAGCAGTGAGGCGCCAACAATACCGCCTGTGACACTGACGGAGCACAGCTCTACAGAAGATGCGACAGAGAACAGCCATAGCGCGGAACCACTGGAAACGAATGCCATCGATGAATCAGGAAACAGCACCACTGTGTCACGCGGGATGTTGATGGAACTTTTTCAACAATTTGCAGACTCAATGGACAGGGGCTTCCAGTCATTAAAGGAAGCAAATGAAGACGGAAATCTTCCGGACACGCCCAGTGACCAGGGCCCGCAGCACAACCACACCGCTAATGCCGCCTGTGACAGTTCCTCGGTCCCTGCTACGACATCGGTTATCGCCAGTGACATCCACATAAACTATTATAAACAATACCGCGTTTCGGTTACCAATCGCGAAGAATCGTTTATGTTGTACAGTGTTGAAATTTTGTTGTATCTTTCGATTTCGGTCCCCTCCCCCATCAACCCTTTGTGAATGGGTTGAAAAACCTAACGCAATAAATCCATTTCCTCTCTTCTCTCTCTCTCTCCACTCCCCGCCTCTCTCTCTCTCTCTCCCTCTCTTCTCCTCTCTCCTCTTCTCTCTCCCTCTCTTCTCGTTTCTCTCTCCCCTCTCTCTCTCCCTCTCTCCCCTCTCTTTTCTCTCTCTTGTAATTGATTATGTGTCTACATTGTGGTTATGGTACAATAATTCGCTTAAATATAGAGACGGTGCACAAAACACGCCATAAAAGCTTATCTGAAATATATCACATCTTTAGCAGTAGGGGACCATTTTAGAAATTGTAATTCTTTCCCCCTTGATCCAAGCTTCTTGTCAGCAAAAAATTTGGATGCACAGATTTTTGCCGGAAACTCTCATTCTTTAAAACAAACTATTTTCACAGTGAATGATTTTAGAACTCTTATTTGACAATCTACTTCTACCTAAGATTATTTTTATTTGAATCAAGCCTGGCATAGTTTGGGGGCTGATTGTGGAATAGGCTTCTGTTTTCAATTAAAAAATGAAACTAATCTGGAAAAAAAATAAACTTAAAGTGTAAAGCATATTTTTTTCCCAAGATGTAAAATTTAAACAACATAATTTTATAAAATATAAAATTTTATATAAAATAAAAATTTTTAAAAAAAAATATTTATAACCTGTTTTTCCCCCTTTTTTCTTCTTTTTTTACTCCCTCCTTTTTTCTCTCTCCCCCCATCCTTTTTCTCCCCCTCCTCTCCCCCTCCCCGCCCCCCCCTCCCCCTCTCCCTTCCCCTTTTCCCCCTTTTTTCTTCCCCCCCTCCCCCCTCTCTCTCCTTCCCTCTCCCCTCCCTCTGGGGTTTTTCCCCTTAAAAATTTTTTTAAACCTTTTTCTGTTCTGTCTGGTTTTTTTTTTTTTTTTTTTTTGGGGGAAAAAAAAAAATTTTTTAAAAAAGGGGGACCAGACTTTTTTTTTGAACATAAAAAACCCAAAAAACTAACCATTTTGGGAAACAAACGAAAGGGTTTAAGGAGAAACAAAAAAAACCTTATAGAGAAAAATAACCTTCCCAAAAAAAAATTTTCCCCCGACAAACAAAAAAAATTTTTTTGGGGTTTTTTTTTCCGACTTTTTAAAAAAAAAAAAAAAAAAAAAGACGCAAAAAACATTTTTTTTGCTTCCCGGGTTTTTGTGCTTTCTTTTTTAAAATAAAAAAACAGTTTTAATCAAAACAATTTTTTAATTTTAATGGGGGGTTTCTTTTAAAAAAGAAAATTTTGGGTAAAAAAAAAAAAAGTGGCCCCCTGCTTGTTTTGGGGAAAAAAAAACCCTTTGTATAAAAAAAAGGGAAAAATTTTCCTAAAAAAAAAAGAAAAGAAAAAAAAAAAAAAAACAATTTAAAAAAAAAACATTTGATACAAAGAGACCTGGGGCCCCTGTGAAACAATTAACGCTGTGTTCGGGGGAAAAAATGTGCAAACGTTTTTTTAAATTCCTTTTTTTACAATGTGCTTTTTTAAAAGAAAAAAAATTTCAAAAAATTTTTTTTTTTTCACGTTTTTTAAACAACTGGAAAAAAAAATCTACAAAAAAAACAAAAATTAAAAACCCCCCCAATTTTTTGCAGAAGTATAAAATAAAAACCAAAATTAAAAAAACCCTTTTTTAAAAAGAGAAAACTTTTATTTTTCAAAGATAAAAGTTCAAAAACCCAAAAACCCAGTTTTAAAAACATTTTAAAAAAAAGATAAAAAGAAACCCCCAAAAAAAATCAAAGGGGAAAAATTTAAGAAAGAAATTTAGCATTAAAAAATAAGAAAAAACAGGGATTTTGATTAAAAAAAAAAAAAACCCAAACGTGTTTGGGGGGAAAAAAAAAAAAAAAATTTTTTAAAAAAAAAATTTTAAAAAGAGAATGCAGATATTTTCGATAAAAAAATCAGTCCCGGAAAAAGGGGATGTTGCAGAGATACGCGGGGGGCCCTTTTTCTAAAAAAAACCATGAACAGAAAAGGAAAAAGGGGTCTTAGTGGGTTTTAAAAGAAAAAAGAAAAAAATATTTTTAACCCTTTTTTTAAATTTAAATAAACAAAAATTTACCAGAAAAAAAAGTTCATACACAAATTTTTAAAAGCAAAAGGGGAATGAAATCCAAAAACCCAAAAAGTAAAAATAAAAACTTTTTTGGGGTTTTTTTAAAACGCATTTAACTGTATTTTAAAAACAATTTTAAAACGTATTTTGTTTTTTTGAAAAGTATTTCAAAGAAATTTATTTTTTTTGAATTTTTTTGTGGGTTTTTAAAATTTTAAATTTTTGCTTGTATTTTTCGTAAAAGTTTTTCAAAGTATTGGAATTTTTTATTGCAAAAATTTTTTTTTTTTTTTGCATTTTGTTTTTGCATTGTTTTTGTTTAGGGTGTTTTTTGTTTTGGGGACTTTTTAAAAATTTTTTGGGAATTTTGTTTTAAAAAGCCCTTTATTGCATTTTATTGATACCAAAAAGTCCCGATAAAACCCTTTTCCACGTAAAAAAAGATTGGCGGTTTTTCCCCCTTTTGGGAAAGGCTTTAGTAAAAAAAATCAGGTTTACCTCCAGTTTGTTAAATTTTTTTTGCTTTGTACAGAAAAAACCCCAAATTTGTACTATTTCCCCCCAAAAACCAAAGTTTTTTTTATAACCCCCCCTAACCCGGGGGGGCCATACTTTTTTTGGCAAGTCAAACGCCACCTTTTTTTTTTTCCTGTATGAGCCAAGGGGGGCAAAGGGCCGGGGAACCCCCCAAAAGACAGTCAACATCTGACTTTGGGGTTTTTTAGAAAAAAAGCTACCTTTTAATTTTTTTTTCCCAAAAAAAACAGGAAAGTGGAAAAAAGGAAAAAAATGGGGGAAAAAAAGGGGAAAAAAAAAAAAAAAAACGGCAAATAAAAGGGGCAGAAAAAAACGGGGAAATTTTTTGCACAGATTTTTTTAAAAGGGGGGGGGAGTATTTTTTTCAAACTCCCGGGGGCCCCCCGGAAAAGGTGGCCTTAAACCAAAATCCTTGGGTTTTTTTCAAAAAAAGGAGTTGGGAGGCTTTTTCCCATGCAAAATGGCTGAAGGAAAGGGGGGTTTTCCCCCTCGTGGTGGGCAACCCCGGCGGGGCCCCGTAAAAGGGGGAAGGGGGTTTTACAAACCCAAAAACCCCTCACCCCCCCTTTCTCTTTGTGGCAAAAAATTTTCCCCCACTTTTGTCTGCTTGTCTTTTTTTTTTTGTTTTCTTTTTGTTTCCTTTCTTTTTTTGGGCTCTTTTTTTTTTTTTTTCTTTGTTTTTTTTTTTTTTTTGTTTGTTTAAAATTTTTTTTTCCCTTTTTTCTTTTTTTTTTTTTTTTTTCCCTTTCTTTTTTTCATTTTTTTTCCTTTTTTAAAAGGGAAATTTTTCCGGGGGGAAAACATCCCGAAACCAAACTAAAAAAAAAAAAAAAGCCCTTTTTAAGCTAGAAAACATACAAGTTTTTAAAAAAAAAAAATACGGGACACGAAGAACAAGCAAACACAAAAGAACAGTTTTGCTGCCTCAGTTTTTATGAATGTCTTTCGCTGTCCACGTTTCAATCATTCTGATTTCATAATCCATGCAGACCAAATTTCTGTGTTAGCTCGAGCCAGGAGTTCAAAAGGTGTGTATCAGTGCTGTGCTCCGTCTATAAACCCCTCTGGATCTTGCGGGGTTCAAAAACTGAAACCCTCCACTATAAATCAAACTTCTAACCGCTGCATCCAGGGGGCTGATATAGAGAGAAAACGGAAATGGAGAGAAAAAGACGGAAAAACAGTAATGACCGTTACAGAAAGAGGAATAAAAAGATTTTTGAAACAAAAAAAGAAAACACAGAATAAAAATTAAAAAAACACTTGAGTAGAATCATTAAAAAAAAACCAAATTGTAGCAAACAGGGGAAAAGGGAAACCAAAGGATTACTCCATGGGCTCCCCACCACGGGGAATTTATATATATATTAAAGTTTTAAAAAAGAAGAGAGAAAGAAGAGAGAGAGAGAGGGAAGGAGAGAAGAAGAGAGAGAGAGAAGGGAGAGGAGAGAGAAGAAGGGAGAAAAGAGAGAGAGAGGAGAGGAGAAAGGAAAAAAAACAGGACAAGACAGAGACAGAAAAACAAACGGGCAGACAGACGACCGACAGAAAAACAGTCAAACATCAAACAGAAAGACAGACAACAGTCAAAAAAAAAAGTCAATCAAACAGATAACAAAAACATACACGATTCTTGTTACAGCAGGGTCAAAAACAAAAGAAAGCAGCTTTCTCCAGGGGGACTTGGTAAATTCTACCAACGCACACACTGCTGTCTCATTCTTCCCACACCCCTTTCCCCCCCGAAAAAAAGCCAAACTCCGTTTCCTGCAAACACCTGCCTCTTGCCCCCCCATCACGGTTTTTGCCCAAACACAGACTCTGGGAGAGAAAAGGGAAGCAAGTCTTGTTTTTTGTGTCCCGTTCATTTTAAACATGGGGGGTTGGGTGGTTGAAACTGGTTTAACTTAAACAAATTAAACCCACGCAGATTTTTTTTCTGAAAAATTTTTACGAACAAAATTTGGGGTTGGTTTTGTTCTTGTTTTTTTTTTTTTCTGTGCTTGTTGTTTTGAATTATGGTTCTTTTGTTTGTTTTTTCTCCTTTTTTCTCTTTCGATCGCGTCGCGTGCGCCCGCCCCCGGGGGGGGGTGTGTGTGTTTGGTGTTGTTGGTGTGGTGTGTGTGTGTTGGTGTTGTCTTTGTTGTGTGTGTTTTGGGTGTGTTGTTGTCTTTTTTGTTGTCTGTTTGTTTTCTGTTGTCTGTCTCTGTCCCCGTCTGTCTGTCTGGGGCTGTCTTGGGGCTGCTGGGGGTTTTTGTCGTCCTTTTTGTCTGTCTTTTGAGTCCCGGTCTGGAGTCTCTTGACGTCTGTCTGGGTTTTTGGGTGTTTTTGTCTTCGTTGTCTGTTTTGTTTCTGCCTCTCTTTTTTTTTGCTTCTGCTGCCCTGTCTGCGTTTGGTCGTTTTCTGTCTGTCTGTCTGTCTTCTTCTTCTTCCCCCCTTCTTCTTCTTTCTTCTTCTTCTTTCTTCTCTCTCTTCTCACTCTCTCTCTCTCTCCTCTTCCCCCCCTCTCTCTCCCTCGCTCTCCTCCTCTCTCTCTCTTTCTCTTCCCCCCATTTCCCCCTCTCTCTCTCTCTCTCTCTCTATCCCCCCCCTCTCCCCCCCCTTTTTTTTCTTCTCTGTCTGGATTGTTCTTCGTCAAACGTTTAGAACAACTTCGTTGTCTGCCATGGTGCGTTGCATGTTGAGTGCTTGACAAATCAGGGGGCCCAGTATACCGACCTAACAACAAGGGAGATGACAGAAATTTAACAAACTAAAAAAAAAAAAGGGGCAAAATTTACAAATTTTTTCCAAAACCCATTTCCCTCAATCATCCCAAAAACACTTTCAACGACCAAACCTGAAAAAAAAAACCAGAAATCCCCCGGGCTTCTCACCCCCCCCCCTCCATCACCCGGGGTATCCCCAGTAAGTTTGCCCGGCACTCCCCGCACAAAACTACACCGTTTTTGGGCCCGGGGATGAATATTAGGTTAAATCAGGGAAAGAGGGAGAATGTTCAAAAGAGAAAAGGACTGATCAAGAAACGAAACCCGCTATCCTGGGGAAAGCTTTGCAGGCCAACTACAAATGAGGCTGATTCAGGTATCATTCCTCCTTGAAGAAATAAAAGATGGTTTTTGTGGGCAATTCAATGGGGGGGGGGTATCATCACCAAGTTGATGAAACTGTTTTGTCTTTCGTGGGAATATGTGTAAGAATAAGATGTAAATAAAGAGAGACAGACAGACAACAGACCGAAAACAGGAGACGACAGACAGTTTTTAAATTTATGTTTTGTATTATGTTGAGTTTTAAAAGTATGTAGGTTTTATGTAGTATGTATGTATGTATGTATGTATGGTATGAAATGTATGTATGTATGTATGTAGTATGAAGTTTTTAGTATGTAGTATGTTAATAATATATATATAAAATATAAATATTAAAATATATATAAAATATATAAGTTTTTGGGGTTGTTTTTTTGCAGAGCCCTCATTAAAGAATAACAAAATAAGCACTATAATACAAAGAGAGAGAAGACAAGAAAAGAGATAGAGAAAGACAGAAACAGAAAAAGAAAGAAAAAGGACAGACAGACGAGACAAAGACAGACAGGAAGACACACAAACAGACTGATAATTGATAAAGACAAGACAGATGCAGAGCAAAGAGGGGTATAGGTCATACAGATTTTTTTACCAAACCAATCCCGTCCGAGTAATTACGGGGTACAAAGGGGAACACTGCACTGATCAACGTCACTTCCCCCCCCCTTTTTTTGGATCTGCAGCCCTTGAGCTCTGCCCACGCAGGACTTATCTTTGGGCCTCCCGCATTATTCGTGACACTTTGCCGACACGTCATTGAAAAAAAAAAAAACGGATGATGCAAAACCATAGTAGTTTCTGGGGGGGGGGGGGTTTGGTTCTTTTAGATAAAATTTTCATTGTTTCCGTTGTGCAACGGGGAATGACAAAATCACACCCTGGAAAAGGAGTATGTTTGGGGAAAGCTTTGCTTTCCTTTTGCATTTTGACGGACATAAATTGAAATACCTTTCTCTCTCTGTCTCCGGTCCCCTCTTATTGTCTCTGTCTGTTTTTGTCTGTCTGTCTGTCTTTTGTCTGTCTGCCCTGTTTTCCTGTCGTCTGCGCTGTCTGTTGTAAAAATAGAAAAATGAGTAACTTTAATAATTATGATGTCATAAATAAAGTGTATACAATTCATGGATCAATGTATTTAAATAATGTAATACGTGCAACGCAAGTAAATGTGATGTGATGTATTAAAGTTGTAGGGTCAGGAAGGTAAAGCGCGAGGGCATAGGAACCCCCTCAACCTGCTGACCACTAGAAAAGCTGAGTCTCGATGGCTTGCTCCTAGCGACTGAAGGTTAGGGCAGTTTTACTTTACTTTTGTCTCAAAGTGATTCTCAATTAGACCATTAAAGAAGATTGTGCACATTCTGATGTCCCCGGGGGTTTTAAAAAGTTTTGGGGGGAGAACCGGTGCCGGGTTAGGGGAAACCCCCCCTCCCTAAAAGCAAAAGCCCGGGTGGGAAATGTTCGATTTTTTACCCCGTTTGGGCCCAAATTTGACTAAACATTGCCTGATGGGGGTATCAGTGACAGTCTTTCTTGAGACGAAAAACCTATTTTTCATTGTGCTACACATTTTTACTTAGCAACAAGAAGTTGCCCAGGGCAAAATTATTAGACAAAAGCCACTTTGATAGGGAAAAAATCATTTGCAGAGAGGAAAAAAAAACAAAATGGGGGGCGCTGTTTTTTGTGGTGACGCAGTCTCCCTAGGGAAAAGCAGCCAAAATTCATGAAAAATATGGTGGTGATTAAAAGAGGTATAAAAATAAAATATCAAATGAAATGAAATGAAGAACCCCCCCCCCAATAGCCTCGATCACTTTACTTAAAACCAATAACACGGCAAAAAGGTTTAATGCAGTAGATTGTCTGTCAGTGCTATGCTGCACTGCAACAAAGGGTTTTTCTTCTCAGCTTGCATTTACTCATAAATAAACAAACCCGCCAAACGCCAGAAAAGGGCATGCAAATCAATCGGGGTCTTTGGAATCACGCAGGCATGAAATGAAAGGGGGTGAACTTGCCGCAGCATTTTTTTTGTGTTCAGTTTTTGGTGTGACCGGGCCTCTTCAGTACGAACAATATATATATATAATATATATATATATATATATATATAATATAAAATATATAAAATATAAAAAATATAAAATATATATATAAGAGAGAGAAGAGAGAACAGACAACAAAAAAGACAGACAGACAGACAGCAGACAACATAAAAATTTGATTGTTTTTGATTAAATTTTGAAAAACAGGAGAGAGAGACAGAGAGAGACAGGGGGGGATAAAAAATAGAAAGGGAACACAATGGACACAATACAAGACAAGACACGCATTAATTTTGGATGGTAAAAAAAATAAAGATTTAGAACGAAGCAACACAAAACAACACAAAGGAGCACATACAAAAACCAAAAAAGAAAAGCTTGAAAAAGTCCAAAAAAGACTACGGTGCAGTGCAAACATATTTTCTAGACGATCTTCGTTCTTTCTTTCCCTTTTACTTTTTTCTTTTTTTTATTCTTTCCCTTTCGAGGATAGTGGAATAAGTATCCAAAGCGGTTTTTTTTTTACATCCGCCCGTATGTTTTGGGCTTGTAAATTCTGTCCTCCTTCCCAAAAAATTTGAACTGTTTGTGGCCAAAACGTCAAAGGGGGAGGGGGTTTAAAAGCTGTTGTAGTCAGCGAAAAAAAAAACCCTGGAACACTGTATGACCAACCCTTTCTTTTCTTCTATTTTTTTTTTCGAGGGGAACGGAATGGGCACTAGTGTTTTTTTCATCTCGCCCCGTGGGGGAAAGCAGTTTTGTCAAATTTGTATCCTTAAATCGGCACACAATGGCCCACTCTCCGAAAAAAACGGAAAGGGTTTAAACGTGTGAGCAGGATGTTCCCGCGTGCGTTTGCACAAAGGGCCTTCGGGGGTTTAAAGTCTCATTTAAAGGGCTTTTTTGGGGGGATGGAACGGATTAGTTAACCCCAGAAGAAAATCCTCTGAACGGAATTGAACCGCGTCAGCAATCACAATTCTCCCCCTACCACCAGGTTTTCCTTATCCCCGTCTTCATTTGCTTCAGCATCCGTGATCAGGCTGTCTGCCACACAAACGATGCCATCATTCATAGTTTTTCCCCATGGCATGCACGTAACCAAAATGATAAAAAAAAAACACAAACAAAGAAAAAAAACCCAACAAGAAACAATCTCGTAAAAAAAAAAAACTCATCGAAAAAAGCGGAGGAAAAATGATCAGGGATAAACAGTGCTAAAGCAATCAGGGGTAATTTTGGAACTTGGTAGGAAATGTAATTAAAAGGTTGGGGAAATTTGTGTTTGGTTTTTTTTATTCTTCTTGTTTCAGGGTTCAGGAAAAATGAGGTTCATTTGTGTATTCTTTATAAATAATGAATAAATGAACATATAATAATAAAAAGTAAAGGAAAAGAAAATGAAAAAAAAAGAAACAAACAGAAATTTAGAAAATTATGGACAAAACAAAAAAAAAAAAGAGAGAGAAATGAGAAAAAAACACAGAAAGAAAAAACACAATAAAGAAATAAGGTAAAAAAAATGTAAGAAAAGAAAAATTTTGGGAAAAGGCAAAAAGAAGAAAGGAGAAAAAAAGGGCAGGGGAACAAGGGGGGTAACGGAAAAAAAGGGGATGTCCCTAAACTGAAATCGCGAAGAATTAAAAAAAAAGCAAAGGAAGAAAGATGACCTTGAAAATGCAGCACTGACCAGGGGGGAAGTATTTTCAGCTACCGCTTGGGGTTTTTGGTTGGGTTTTTTTGTTTGTGTGTTAGGTGTGTGTTAGTGTGTGTGTTTGGGGGGGGTGTGTGGGTGTGTGTGTGTGGGTGTTGTGGTTGTGTTTGTGGGGTGTGTGTGTGGGGTGTGGTGTGTGGGTGTGTTTGGGGTGTGGTTTTGTGTGTGTGGTATTAATTTAAAAGGATTTCCTTTGCAATCAGAAAGCAATAATTTCAGCTGGGCCCAAACCTGGTCAAAAAAAATATCTGGAATCTATTGTGAATGCTTAGGAATTTAGTGCATCAACCAGAGGAGAAAATGACACAAAAAAATTGAGTTTAAAAATTTTAATAGAAAAAATTTATTAAAAAAAACGAAAAAAATAAAAAAAAAAAAAAGAATGAAGACAGGGAAAACAAAGAAAAAACGAATATGCACAAGCACAGAAACCTGGGAATGATAAAAAAAATTGATGACTATGCGTGCTTTGGGGTGTGCTTGCTGCCGTGTGTGTGTGTTTTTTGGTTTTTGTGTGTGTGGTGTGTTTTGTGTGTGTGTGTGGTGTGTGTG
>JASPKP010003377.1:0-20041 GCA_030674155.1 Stramonita haemastoma
CTCAATTGTCCAACAGTACAGTTAAACCATTTCGACGGGGGCAAACACTGAATAAACATCATATCTGACAAGAAACCGCTGATAGCCAATTGCAACAAAAAACGACACTGAACCAAAAAGCCCGGCAACACACTCTAATAATAACAAAATTCAAAGATCACAGAAACGCGGTTCCGCCTGCACCCAAATAAAAAATCCAACCAACCACAAGACCACCACGCATGCATAAACCACTCTCATGAATAGTAAGAGCCTTCTATGGACAACACGCCGATTGGCCCCCCTATATGCCAAGTGTTAAACAGTCAGGCCAAAAGCCACCAAGACACTAATATAATATATACAAACTTACACACATACATTGTGTCCGCTAGCACACCACAGCCCCGAATGGCAACCCCCTGTAACCCCACCTCTCGAAAAACATGTACAGGACGGCATAAATGACCCCACCTAAAACATCAAATATAAATAATTGAGCTTCCACCACAGTCACCACAAAAAAATCCACACACAAACACACACACACCAGCAACCCTCCTGAAACTACGACTCCCACGACCAAACCTCCATTTTCCTATGATCACAGAACTTTCCAATTGACGCAATAATGCCCCAAAACACTAAATTATTATCATACAAATTTACAACCATTGCAATTGGGTCTTGACTGTGCACAAAAATCCCCAAATCAACCACCGCCATAGCCAAGTGTCGCAAGAAACAGGGTACAGTGACAAAAGAACCGGCAAACCATCAATAAATATATCATCATATCACCCACAGAAATCTGCAGGGCTCCTCCACATGCACAACAAAAATAATCGCAAACACGAACACCAGCAAACGCACGGCAGCGCGCATGTGCAACCCCTCATGAAATAAAGAACCTTCAAGATGTGACGAAAGCCGTTCGCTCACCCTTATCAGTTCAGGCCACCAAGTTTGTCCAAAGAAACAGGGTACAGTGTACCAAAAATGACCGGCAACACACATCAAATAATAATATCATACAATACATGCACCACAGAAATCTGCAGGTCTCCTCCACATGCACAAACAAAAATAATCGCACACACGAACACCAGCAAACGCACGCACGCGCGCATGCATCACACCCTCTCAGAATAAGCTAAAGAAGCCTTCCAAAGATGTGACGAAACGCCGTTTTCCGGCCCTTGCCACCGCACTTTTAATCAGTTCAGACCCACGGCACCAAGACCCTATCTACTCTATGCATACAAACTTTACAATCATATTTGATGTGTGTGGCGCTGGTTATGGCGACACACAGCCCGAAGATGGCAACCCATGTAATAGCCAGTGTGTCGGAAAGAAACATGGTACAGTGTACGCATAAATGACCCCCACAACACACATAATAATAATATCGTACAATATCATGCCCACAGCATCACCACATTCATACACACACAAACGTACACACAAACAGCACCGCTGCAACCTCCCCCCCCCCCCCCCCCTCCCATATACACTATGAATAAGCAGAAGGCTTGACAAAATGTGACGCAATAATGACCCCACAACACACATTAATAATAATATCATACAATATCATACACCAAGCAATCTGCAGGGTCTCCTCCACACGTACAAACAAAAAAATCGCACACACAAACACCAGCGAACGCACGCACGCGCGCATGCATACACACCCTCCATGAATAAACTACAGAGCATTCCAAAGACGTGACAAAAGCCGTTTTCCGGCTCTTGCACCGATTTTCCGCAGTTCCAGAGCCCATGGCACCAAGACCTATTCTACTCTATGCATACAAACTTTACAACATTTTCGATGTTGTGGCGTTTGACTTGTGGCGCAATAGCCCCGAAGATGGCACCCCGCTGTACATAGCCAAGTTTGTCAAAGAAACAGGTACGTGTACCAAAAATGACCCGGCAACACACATCAATAATAATATCATACAATATCATGCACACAAAATCTGCAGTCTCCTCACATGCACAACAAAAATCGCACACACGAACACAGCAAACGCACGCACGCGCGCATGCAACACCCTCTCATGAATAAGCTAAAGAAGCCTTCAAAGATTACGAACGCGTTTCGGCCTTGCCACCCGCACTTTTAATCAGTTCCAGAGCCACGCCCAAACCCATTCTACTCATGCAACAAATTCATCATTAGTTGGCTGGCTTGGCGAACCAAGCCCGAAGTGCACCCCAGTATTCAAGTGGTGGAAAAAACAGTCAGTAGCATAATGACAACATCAATAATATATGTACAATCAGCACCACCTCCACATCCAACACAAACGACACACAACGCACGCTGCATACTCCCGCCCCCCCCCCTCAATCACTATGAATAAAAAGGCTTGACAAAATAGCATAGACCCACACACACATAAATATATTCATACAATATCATACACAGAGCAACGCGGGTCTCAACTACAACAAAAAAAATCGCACAAACCACACGCCCCGCGCGCAGCACACACCCCTGATAAACTACAGAAGATTCAAGCGTGACCAAACGCGTTTCCGCTTGCACCCACTTTTCCGCGTCCAGACCCTGGCACAAGACCTATCTCTCATACAAACTTACAACATTTTCGATTGTTGGGTTGACTGGGCGAACTGCCGAAATGGCACCGTTCAACCAATTTGTCGCAAAGAAACAGGGTACAGTGTACCAAAAATGACCCCGGCAACACACATCAAATAATAATATCATACAATATCATGCACCACAGAAATCTGCAGGGTCTCCTCCACATGCACAAACAAAAATAATCGCACACACGAACACCAGCAAACGCACGCACGCGCGCATGCATACACACCCTCTCATGAATAAGCTAAAGAACCTTCCAAAGATGTGACGAAACGCCGTTTTCCGGCCCTTGCCACCCGCACTTTTAATCAGTTCCAGAGCCCACGGCACCAAGACCCTATTCTACTCTATGCATACAAACTTTACAATCATATTTGATGTGTGTGGCGCTGGGCTTATGGCGACACCACAGCCCCGAAGATGGCAACCCCCATGTATATAGCCAAGTGTGTCGGAAAGAAACATGGTACAGTGTACGCATAAATGACCCCCACACACACATCAAATGATAATAATATCGTACAATATCATGCACCACAGCATCACCACATTCATACACACACAAACACACACACACACACACACACACACACACACACACACTTACACAGACACTCAAACTGGTGGACTGAAATAACCACCAATCAGAGCACCGCACTATCAACACACAATTTGCACTGTATATAAAAGCTTTTTCGCGTATCCTGCTCTGCCCATATAAACCTATCTAAAAGCACGCGAAGTCAGCCCCCTCCGCTTTCACTCTCCCTTTGTCACAGCATTTTGAAGCCACCTCCACCCCCCACCCCTCAACCTGCACACGGGGGCTCCCCTGAGACTCAGCATTGTTTTGAATGTGTGAGGATTTCTGCTGGGGTATTGGCTTGAATCTAATCATTCTTGCCGTTTGTGAAACAGTAAGTAGGCCTACTTTTTCGATCCTCTTTGTGTGTGATTGGTGTCTATTTTTTAGTGTCCAGGTGGCCTCCAAACACACACACACACACACACAACACACAACACACACACACACACACAACACACACACACCACACACACACACACACACACACAACATTCACAGGTTTGCACCCATGTCAACAATAATCTTCATTGTAAGAGAAATATATAACTTGAATTTTGAATATCATATAACAGAACACAAAAGGAATCTATAGGCTGTAAGGCACATATTTTGGGACATATATATACTCTAATACCTAAATCAATCTGATAACTATGGTCATAAAACACACACACACACACACACACACGCACACGCACACACACACGTACACCTTTTTCTTCTGCACAAATAATTATCAATGTGTCCAGTTAGAGATTATGCATTTTAAAATATAGGTTGAACTGGTGGGGCTGGATTGTGGGGGTAGGGGGTTGCTGTTACCCTTTAAAAAAAATTACCTATATTTCCTCACCATATGTGACGCTCCACCACATAATAAGACGGAGTGCACCAGAGGTCAATTTTTAGTTATTGACATGTTATTAATGTACAATAAAGTGGCTATCAAATACAAAAAACAGATAGAAAATCGGACAATTCTGTGCAAAGTTATTACAAATTGAAATGATAGACTGCAGGACGTGACAAAATGAGAAACGGGCACGTTTATTTTCGTAACAGGTATTCAGAATGAGGGCTTGGGCATTTTCAAAACACATTTAAAAGCAAAAGGAATAAAAATTATGCCTTGATTATTTTATTATAAGGTAGTTAAACGGATATTGTTTAATAATCAATCAAAATCTCAAAATTGACAACTTGACCCCCAACTGCATTTAATGGCTCCTAGCCATGGCGATCTTAACTACACACACGTACGCGCTGTGTTTGTCAGTGTGTTCGATAGTGTGCCCGCATGTGGTGGGGACCCTGCAGATTGCTGTGGTGCATCATATTGCTTATATTGTCATTATTCTTGCTCGCAGAGCAGGATTTTGGTGGCGTACACTTACCCGCTTTCCTTCCGACAAACACGCTTTCTTAGCTCTTGGGCGCTGTGTTGTCGCCACAAATCGGGCGCCACGCATATCCAAGATGGCCGGAGAGAGTGTATGCATACAGTGCCATATTGTCTTGGTGCCGTGGGATCTTTTACCGTGCAAAAGTCGGGGTCGGCGGGGCTGAAAACGGCTCTTTGGGTGGCCTCTTGGTATTGGTGCCGTGGGATCTTTTACCGTGCAAATGTCGGGGTCGGGCGGGGCCGAAAACGGGTCTTTTGGTGGCCTCTTGCGCCAAACGGCACCTTTTTCCGCAGGGGGGTGGTTATGCATGCAAGCACGCGCGCGCTCGCTGGTGTTTGTCAGTGTGTTCGATAGTGTGCGCACATGTGGCGGGGACCCTGCAGATTGCTGTGGTGCATCATATTGCTGTATATTGTCATCATTCTTGCTCGCAGAGCAGGATTTCGGTGGCGCACACTTACCCGCTTTCCTTCCGACAAACACGCTTTCTTAGCTCTTGGGCGCTGTGTGGTCGCCACAAATCGGGCGCCACGCATATCCAAGATGGCCGGAGAGAGTGTATGCATACAGTGCCATATTGTCTTGGTGCCGTGGGATCTTTTACCGTGCAAAAGTTGGGGTCGGACGTGGCTGAAAACTGTTCTTTGGGTGGCCATCTCCTACCATTTTCCATGTGTGTGGCGCCGGACTCGTGGCGACTTCGCGGCCCTCAAGAGCTGAGAAAGCTATTTTTTTGCAAAGAAATCGGCTAGGGCGTACGCAACAAAAACCAAGCAGGGCGCACAATAATTATGACAATATACAGCAATATCATGCACAGGGCCAAGTGCAGGGTCCCCTCCACATGGGCGCACATAAACAAACACACTGACAAACACCTGTGCACGTGCGCGTGCGCGCACGCATACCCATCCAACGGCCAAAAAGGTGCGGTTTTGGGCAAAGACGGGACCCAAAGAGTCTTTTCAGGCTCATCCTACCCCAACTTTTGCACGGTTACAGACCCCAAGGACAAATATGGCACTTTATGCATACACCCTCTCCCACCATTTTCCAGGTGTGTGGCGCCGGACTCATGGCGACTCCGCTGCCCTCAAGAGCTGAGAAAGCTAGTTTCTTGCAAGGAAATCTGCTAGGGTGTACGCAACAAAAACCAAGCAGGGCGCACAATAATAATGACAATATACAGCAATATCATGCACCAGGGCCAAGTGCAGGGTCCCCTCCACATGCCGCACACTAGACCCTGTTTTACACCTGAATAATATTGACACTCACACCCATACACACACTGTTAGTTACATGTGAAGAAGAGAGAGAGAGAGAGAGAAGAGAGAGAGAGAGAGAGAGAGAGAGAGAGAGATTCTTAGGTTTAGCTGTTGACTTAGTGGGATTTTTTTTTCATAGAGTAAAGTACCTGAAATGAAGAAATGAACGTGGCAGTTGTACAGAAATAACAACCAATCAGAAAGGCTCACTACCAACACACAACTGCTGCTGCATATAAAAGCTTTTTCGTGTATCTTCTCTAAACATATAAACCTCTAAAATCTAAAAGGCAGCGAAATCGACATCCTCCCTTCTTTTTTTTTTCCCTTTCCATGTCTGTTTCCACTCTGGGGTACCTTGCTACCATCAACAGCAGCAGCAGGCAGGTACTCCACCCCATCCTCCACCCTAACAAACACCTGTAACAGGAGCGCCTAGAAACTTAACAGTCTGTGACACACCTGTAGTGAAGGTAAGATGTTGCTTCTTGGGTATTTATTTGAATCTAAACATTCTTGCAGTTCATCAGACAGTAGTTTTTTATGTATGTATGTTTGGTTTGTTTTTGATTTTTTTTTAACTGTCCAGCGTTGCCTTTCAAACACACATACACATCTGCACGCACACTTGCATGTATGGAGACATTCATGCAAACACACACAACTCATCCATGATACATGCAAACATGATTATATATGCATACAAACATTCATTATGCAGATAGACACATGCATGTACAGAATGGCAGACAAACTGCTACAAGCTTACACCCATTTTTACCACTCCCCTCTCCCCCCCCCCCCCCCTCCCCCACTTTTTTGTTCTTTGAATGCTCACACAGCAGCAACAAAGTCTGTAATAATAGCAAAACATGTCTAGAGCTGCTTCCCAACTCATGTCCTAAATTCAGCCACCAATCACAGCAAGGCAGCACCTTGTTTGAAAATAAGGTGGGCCTGCCACTCCCCCCCACCCCCACCTGAATTTGAATTTCAAAACAAACCGTGCTGCTTTATCTGCCACGCTGATAGATCTAAAATGAGGCCACCCACGCTGCGCTCGGTGCGCACGCAACAACCACACATGCAGCACACACACACAGCACACACACACAGTACATTGGATTAATACAATCTCTAGTGTAGGACAAACATGCTCCCTGTATAAGAAAGAACAAACTTCCTTAGGTAAAATAAGATACTGAATCAGAGATACACTTCAGAAACTATTTAAGCCATAGTACAAATGAACAATTTAGGATAGAAAGGTACGAAGCTAATTCTCTTAAACGCAGATCAAAGCCTAGTTATTGAACAGCCCTAGATAATCAAATGTTTAAACAAAATAACAAGCATAGACACAATCACTTGCTAATATTTCAAGACCGAGAAACAAACTGTACAAAGTCAGCTTCTTGTATTCAGGATAGGCTCCAAAACTTTGAAACTTAACAAAAACAAAGATAAGTTTCAAAGGCATCTAAAAGTATAATTATTTCATAAATTATTATTTTTTTATGCGTGTGCATGTCTTTTTCCTTTTTGCTTCTTTGCTTGTTTTTCCCCTCACACACACACACACACACACACACACACCACCGCGCCGCCCACGACACACACGCACACGCACCACACACACACACGCTGGTACACGCACACACCACACACACACACACACACACACACACCAGCACACATCACACACACCACACACACCACACACACACACACACACACACACATGGAATGTATTATTTTTCATATGAATGTTTTGGCTTATAGATTTGTAATGCGTTATGTATTATGGTCCTGAATATTTGCTATTCTCTCATCTTCATTAGTATATAATATAATATCTTTTAATGCATTGAGTTTGATTTAAAACTGGTTTGTATTTATAACCTTAAATGTTGTTTCGCTCCTATTTGATATTTCTTTTATATAATCTTGCTCTTTTTGTTTGTGCTGTGCTGTATGCACACACACGTGCGCGCGCACGCAATAACGTACACACACACGTACACACACGTACACACACGTACACACACACACACACACACACACCACACACACACGCACACACACACACACACGCACACACACACACACACACACACACACACACACACACACACACACACACACACACACACACACACCACACACACACACACACACAGGGACGGAATAGGCTAGTGGTCAGAACATTGGGCTCGTAATTTGACGACTCGGGTTGGATTCCTGTTCGAGGGAATTTTTCTCCTTGAGTCAACATCACTGCCGACTCCACTCTCCCCAAAAGTCCTTCGATGAGACAATAAACCTAAGCCCCGAGTGCGAATACACACTCAACATCTTGCGCACACGTTAAAACCTGTTCCACTTTTTGTAAGAGTGGGCCATTGCGTGCCAGTGGGAACGGATGACAAAATTTACAAAACTGCATACACACGGGGACTTCTGTAAAAAAAGCACTTGAATGCTTATTCTATTATCCTCGAAATGAATTAGATAGATAGATAAATAGGTAAAACACACACGCAGGCGCATTCAAACTGTATAGAACCAGAAAAAAGTGGTCACAAAAACATACTTTACTTCAAATGCAGTGTTTTTGTATACTCAACTGCACTTTCTCATTAAAATGACAACAAAAACAACATCATTACGCACATACCTTAATAGTCTGGCTAACCAACATGCAAGACAGAGCAAAGTGTTTATCACCCCACACACACACACACACACACACACACACACACACACACACACACACACACACACACACACGCACGCGCGCAGCGCGCGCGCGCGCGTGCGCGCGCGCACACACACACACGCACGCACGCACGCACGCACGCACGCACGCGCGCACTTTGACGACACGGGTTCGATTCCCGTTCGAGGGGATTTTTCCCCTAGAGTTAACATCTGTGCTGATTTCACTCTCCCGAAAAGTCTTTCGGATGAGACTGTAAACCGAGGCCCCGTGTGCGAACGAACGCAGAACATCTTGTGCATAAGTTAAATCATATTCCGCTTTTCGTAAGAGTAGGCCATTGCGTACCGGTGGGAACAGATGACAAGATTTACAAAACTGTATACACACGGGGACTGGATGAAGAAAAGCACACGAGTGCTTATTCAATTATCATCTATATAAAAGAATAAATAAATAACAATAAAACACACACACACAAATATGTATATTATATATTTTTTTCTTTTATAAAGGCCTCAGTTGCATGCAGATCGTGGTGCACCATCTTTTCGTTTTTTTGCTATATTTCTTTATTCGCTCTTTCTGTGGGTGCTCTACACGTCTTTCTTCATTGGCCAAACAAAAAAAATAATTGACAATCATAAACATTATACAGACTACAATTTACACGTGAAATGAACAAGAAAATAAGATGTCACCAAAAATAAGAAACAAGCAATAATAAAAGAAACAGTCTTGAACTATTCGGCAGTCTGAAAGAAAATAAAAAAAATATAATGGCTTGTATTTGTGGAGGCTACCTACTTTTTTTTCCAAGTCTAAACCCCATTGAAAAACCATTATTCCAAGCTATAAAAGTTATACCAATTATAAAAATTAACTATCAATTCATATGTGCGTTGACTCATATGTGCGCACATCAGAGCACCTAAAATGTACAATACAAAAGCAGGGCAGATTTCTAACATTGACTGTCCAGAAATATAAAAAATATTCCGTCTAATATCAAAAGGCATCTCAATCCTATACAACGATACTGATTTAAAACCAAAGACGTGTACACTTTCTAGGAAAACAATTAAGGGAGGGGGAGAGAAAATGGATATCTGAATATTCAAAATATAATTATCACAAAGTACATTAGTTATTCTTTTAACCCCCCCCCCCCCCCCCATATATTCATTATAACAAGAGAGTAACTTGTAGACCTATCAGCATCAAAAGTCATCACTAGCATTATGATAACAGTTTTGAGCAATCACCTCAATCACAATGATGGCATAGTTGATTTCTTCAGTCTAAGATTTTTTTAAAAAATGTACACAGCACTATAAAACCGATTTCTAGAATTACAATCAGAAATTCCCTCGCTAATGTCAAGGACCATCTCAGTGCCAGAAAATGGACATTCATGTGTAAACAAAACTTTTTAAAAATCATAATTTCTACTACTACAGTACAGATAAAGTATGTCATACCCAATACACAAACGTGACCATACACACACACACACACACCGCGCGCGCGCGCGCATGCACACACACACACACACACACACACACACACACACACACACACACACACACCACACACACACACACACCACACACACACACACATCCTTCCGATGAGACTATGAACCAAAGTCCTGTATGCAACGCACGCAGAACATCTTGCTCACTCGTTAAAACCTGTTCTGCTTTTCGGAATAGTAGGCTATTGTATACCCGTGGGCACAGTTAATTTTTTTTAACTGCATACACATAAGAACTGGATGTAAAAAATGCCCGCGAGTGTTTATGTCTTTATCCTCGAAATAAAGAAACAATAATTAAAAAAAACATGGGCTTGTTATCTTTATGCTTTACCCAACCAACCACCAACCAAAAGTTGTTTTTTTTAAAGACCCAATAACAAAACCCTCTTATTGAAAGGCAATACAATTATCATATAACTGCGACTAAAATGAAGCCATACCATATTTCCATTTCTATTGAAGCTAATCATTATCACATGATAAAATTGATCTAGATAGAGGGACATAAACGTTCCTTGTTGAAAACAAAATTGAAGGTAGCATTGGGGCCGGATTACTTCTGAACATATTTTGTAAGATAAACTAAAAGTTACAAGCGAAGAAAAATCTAATTAAAAAAAGAATAAAATAAACAAAATAAAATTGAACGGAATTTTTTTTTCAGTCAGGTCAAAATTATACTGGCCATCACAGCAATAGATAAAAATGTAGGACAAAAAAAATCAGTCTGGTCAAAATTACTGGCCATCGCAGCAATACCAAAATATTTCTTCCATGGAGCCGTTAATCCAGCATTTACAGAGATTAAATGATATAAAATATATATATAATATATTATATATTATATATATATATAATATATATATAATATATTATATATATATATATAATATATATATATATGAAAGGCCTCAGTTGCATGCAGATCATGGAGCACCATCTTTTTGTCATCTTTTTTTTTTCTTTCTTTGTTCTCTTGTATGCGGGTGCTCTACACGTCTTTCTTCATTGGCCGAAAAAAAAAACTTAAAAAATTAAGTCTCTCTAAAATTACACATGGTCATAGCAAGACAAAAAAGTTTCTTGAGCACATCGGTCAATCCAGTTTTACGACAAAAAATATACCAAGCACACATAACTATTGCATATAAACCCCAACAACAAATAAATGGCAAAATAATATATTTTGTGGGCCCAAGCTTTTCCACTATCCATTAGACCATGAGTAGTGGTCTGGGTGCTAGTCTTTTAGATGAGATGATAAACCGAGGTCCCGTGTGTTACACATCATTATTTCGCGCACGCAAAAGAACCCATGGCAACAAGAGGGTTGTCCCTGACAACATTCTGTAGAAAAAAAGCCACTCTGATAAGGAAACAAATACAGTTGCAGAAAAAGAAAAAAATAATGGGTGGCGCTGCACTTGTGGCCACGCGCTCTCCCCTGGGAGAGCAGCTCGAATTTAACGCACAGAAATCTGCTGTGACAAAGCGGTATAAAAAAAAATAAAAATAATATTTATATTAGGCCTCAGTTGCATGCAGATCATGGAGCACCATCTTTTTACATCTGTTTGGTGGGTGCTTCACACGTCTCTCTTCATTGGCAAAAAAAAAAACCCCTCAAAAAAAGCAAAAACAGAAAAAGGAAAAAAGTGTCCCTTTCCCTTCCCTACATTTCCTAGCATCCACGAACTTAGATTAGCATTTCTCATCTTACACATGTCCGGAGCACTAACTGCCCCAGTGTGGATTGCTGCCTGCGTCTATTCATGTTCAGCGGCAGTGAACAGTCGGCTGGGTTTATTGTTACTCTAGTGTGTGCTGCTGCTGCATGCGTTTCTACACATATGTGAACGAGTGATTTACATTTGTCTGGGTTTATTTTTTGCTCTAGTGTATGTGTGGTAGTGCTGGGTTTTTATCCTTCAATTCTATTTTGCTCGCCTTTGCTGCACACTTTCCTAACATTATCGTGTGCCTTTGTTTTGCCTGGGCCTAGTTGGGGGGTTTTCAGGGGGATAATCACACTTGTATTCATTTTACAACCTTTTGCTCTCGAAATTCATCCAGTGGGTATTGCAACAAATATAGGCGACTATTTCCTGACATAACATCAGTTGTGACAGGACTAAACCAAATTTAAAGTTTAAACAGATCATTTGGATACATTCAGGGAAAAATAGATCTATAGAAGACCTGATATTAGGGATCGCGTATAACAAGGTTTACGAAGGAACTATGAATCAAATGCATGAGGACAAATATTGTTTCCTTTGAATTCACAAGTTTAAAAAACAGTGCCAAATCCCTCTGGAGTTTTGCAAACATCAAAAAAATCATTTCAAAGCATTATACACTCAGAAAATTGAGAAACAAAGCCCTCAAATAACGCTAGTCTAGCTTATATCATGTACCATATAAGGGTTTTATACAGCTTTATAATCATACCATCATAATAAAACTAGAGGAAACACGTAAATTATAGCTAATGAATCCCACCAAGTTTTCTGGGCACCACAACACTTCAACAGATTGATGTAACAAAAAAAGGAAAACTTTACCAGTGTCGTTTATAGCATTGCGAAAAAATTGAAATTTAAAAAAAATCTTGATATCAATAATTATCTTAAGAGTAGCTTTAATGGTGTTTTTTTCAACAGCTCTATACGAAAAAATATCTTGAAATGAAATTAATGTATAAACATTAGTCGATGGAAAATTTTGGAACATTACACAGTGACCAACGCTTCATTATAAAGGGAGGAGCTTTATTTCGCGACACCAACTCAATAGGAATGAAAGAGTTTATACTTTATACCAACTAATTCAATATGAAGGGAAAAGCTTTATACTTTTGACACCAGCTCACTAAACCAAAAACAGCAACAACAACAAACACCTGTAAACCTTGAAAAGAACTATTTTTATCTACTCGTGGAAAATTACACAGATAAAACAGTGCACGGACTCCATTCACTACCACAAGCTTTTCCCCAGTACTACAACCATCAACAGTTAGCTTCAAACTAACACCTTTCTGCATGTCTTTTCCCTTGTACAAACAGATCCACTAACACAGTTATCTCCGGAATAAAGTATTTCCAGCTAGCCAGTAAGTCAAACCACTCTTTCCCTTTACTGTTGTTCTCTCATACAACTGTTGTCCCAAGCAACATTTCAAAGTGAATGAAACTAGGTTGATAACTCAATATGAAGGGAGGAGTTTTCTACCTAACAACAACTATCTCAGTATGAAGGAAAGAACTTCTTTGATATCAACTAACTCATTCCAAGGACAAAAACAAACATTTCCAGGAACACTTTTACTTTTTGACACCAAACAATAGTAAGAAACTCAACTTTTTACGCCTGTACCAACTAACTCAACCTGAAGAAAAAACTTAATACTTTGATAGCAGCTAGTTCAAAAGGAAATTACGAACTCTATACTTTGAATACAGGCAACCAAGTCTGTAGAAAAGACTTCCATACACTGACAGCATTAAACAATATAAATGGCAAAAATATTACAGTTTGACATCAACTAAGTCAATATGAAAAAACACTCTATAATAAATCACAATTAAATCAATACGAAGAGAATAACTTTGTACTTCGATAACAGCTAACTCAATATGAAGGAAGAACTTTACACTTTGATAACATTACATTGAATGTGAAGGGAGAAACAACTTTACATTTTGATACCAACTAATTCAATGTGAGGGAAAACACTCTATACTTCGGTAAAAAGTAATTCAATACAAAGAAAACTTTTTAGATACCAACTCACTCAGTATGACGGACAGGTGCTTTATACCTTGATACCAATTAAATTCATTTTAAAGAAAGAGCTTTACACTTTGATGCTAACTAAATCAGTGTAAAAGAAACATTGCTACAAATCAGTTTCATACGAAAAACAGAACTATATTCCTTGGTACCAACTTGATTTGAAAGAAAAAAACAATGCTTTGATACACCTATCTCAATAAAATGGGAAAGCTTGATGCGTGGACACTAATTCCACATGGAAGAAATAAAGACCTTATCACTTTGGCACCAGCTCATTCACCATGAAGGAAAGAACTTTATGCTTGGATAGAACTAACTCAACATCAAGGAAAAAGCTTGTTAATGCCAACTTAATCAATATGAAGGAAGCACTCTGTACTCGATACAAAAAACAAGGAAATATGAAAAGGGGGAACTCTATACCTATGTAGTAACTGAATCTGAGAAAAAAAAACAGTTTGGTAATTATCTTGATACCAAACTTAGAACTGTATTCTTTGGCGCAACTAGCTCAATAGCAAGGGGGTAATTCTATTCTTTGACACCAGCTTATTTCCTAGACTGGAAGAAAAAAACTTAGTGACAACTTCAAGAGGAAGGAAAGAGATCTACACTAACCAACTAAGTGACTCAATAAAAAAGATTTTTTAAAAAATTATGCTTGATAACAAGTAGAATCTAAAGCCAAAACTGCTGTCACATTATGGAGATAAAACAGTGGTGTTAACTCCCTACAGTAAACTCTTTGTTTTTCAGTATTGCCACTATTTTCAAAGGTTAGCTGGACTGGCTTTTTTCTGTTGTTGGTGTTATAGTCCCAGGGGATCTGATGTATGGACTGTGGTCGCAAGTCATCCTACTTCAGAGCTGTGGGTCCTCCAAAAATGTTACAATTCTTAAAGCATTCAGTGCCATGCAAGCATAAGGATGCTATAATTATAATCACTTTATTTTTCTGCATGTCATCTCTTTCGCAAATCCTTCCTCTGTCACAGTATTCTCCGGAATAAAATATTTTCAAGTGGTCAGTACCCCCAAACCCCTCTTTCCCTGTGCTGCTGTTCCCTTATACAGCTGTTTCCCCATACCGCAGAACTGAGTCAGAGTTAAAGAATCCGTGTCAAAGAGTTAATTGTTAGGATCAAACTGGTGAAGTGTCAGGGTTTGCGGCATGGGGCAAGAACTAGGGTTAGAGTTGAGTGTTAACAGCTCCAGGGAACAGCACTACGGGGAAAAAGGAGTATCGGAAAAGTACTGCTCTTTCTTGAAACATCCTGCACTCGGCTTGTGCATCATTTTCTCTCAAGCTGATCTCCGCAAAATCAAGGTAAATTAATTTGTTTCTGCGAAATAGGCGTTGCTATACCAGTAATGACTATGGCAAAGATTTGCAACACAACGAATGTCTGAATCCGAGTGTACATTTCCAGGAGTTTTCGTCACGTTTCTGTTTTGTAGAGTACTTCTGATCGGAAATTATATTTGGGAATTTTGCATTTTCGGCGCCAAAACAAAACGACTTTGTAAGCCATTAAAAGATTTGTTGGACCAATGTTTTTTCAAAAGCAATCAAAATCGAATGTGTTAGTGTGTTGTGTTGTGTGGTGTGTGTGTGTGTGTGTGTGTGTGTGTGTGTGGTGTGTGTGTTGTGTGTGTGTGTGTGTGTGTCGTGTGTGTGTGTGTGTCTGTGGTGTGTGTGTGTGTGTGTTGTGTTGTGTTGGTGTTTTGTGTGTGTGTGTGTGTGGTGGTTTTACCCATATCAGTAAGAAATGTCCTAAATACCAAGTGGAATAAAGAAATGACTTTTACTTTGAACGACAAATGATAAAAAAGAAATTTATGTAGCAAATTTTAACGAATTGACTGTGAGGAATATTTCATATGTGGGAAGATCTATAACTTTGCACATGTGGTACAACTAAAGAGGTAAGAAAAGAGAACTTTATACTTTGATAGCAATAACTCGATACAAAAGATTTGTTTCGAATTTGACACAAATTAAATCAATTATAGAAAGAACTCTTATAAATCGGTACCAACTAACTTATAATGAACGAAAGAAACGTATGCTTAGACACCAAATAACTCTACATGAAACTTACTTATGATTGATACTACGTTCTCTATGGAGGGAGACTAAATTATACTTCTACACAAACTGAAAGGAAAGGAAAAAAATTTATATTTAAGAAGCAACTGGCTCATATAAAAGAACGCTTTGGACTTTGATACAACATTAATAATGGAAGGAAACTTTATACTTTCAAACCAAATAACTAACATGTAGAAAGATTCAATGAAAAATGATACAAATAATGTGAAGACAATATTTATACTTTGATACAACTACTCATATAACTAAATAACTTAGTGCTCTGGTGAAAATGATTGATGACAAGAAAATCATCCATGTGATAGCACTACCTCAGTATTAGGGAAAGAGTAACACCTTGATATACCTGACCAAATTAGATAAGAAGCTTACAGGACAGTGACTAAAAGACTTAACACTTGAATACCTACAATTGTAGAAGCTAAGGCTAACTTACTGTACAGAGGAAAAAGAGCTTTTGTCATGACAAATATAGATCATAAAAGGTAAAGCTTTACTGATAACCAACTAGAATAAACTAAAACCGTGACTACTTAATGACACTGACCAATTAGATAAGGAAGTCACAAAGGACTAAAAGAGCTTAACACCTTGATATACTACAATTAGAGTAAGGAATCTATACAACAGTGATAAAAGAGTTAACTTGATATCTACCTTAGATAAGAAAGTCTATACAGACAGGACTAAAAAGCTTAACAACTTGATACTACTGACCAAATAGGAGTCAATTAACAATGACAGGATCTTAAAAAGACTTAACACCTTGATATACCTGACCTAAAATTAGGAGAAGAATGTTTCTATACTATCGACAGGACTAAAAGAGCTTAACACCTTGATATTACCTGACCAAATTAGGAGTAAGGAAGTCTATACAGACAGTGACTAAAAGAGCTTAACACCTTGATATTACCTGACCAAATTAGGAGTAAGGAAGTCTATACAGGACAGTGACTAAAAGAGCTTAACACCTTGATATACTGACCAATTAGGATAAGAACTAGTGACTAGACTAACACTGATTCCTGAAGAGCTATGTTTCTCCAGGAGTTACAGGACAGTGCTAAGACTCACACGACACTGACCATATAAAGTAGCTTAAAACACCTTGATATTACCTGACCAAATTAGGAGTAAGGAAGTCTATACAACGACAGTGACTAAAACAATATGAAATATTTGTTTACTTTGTAATAAGCTCATTTGATATGGAGGAAACAACTTTTGCTTTGATACTAACAAACTTGATATGAGAAAAATAACTTCAATAAAAAGGAAAAAACTGTATACTTTGATACCAGTTAACCGAGTATACAAATGGCCTCTTACTTGAATACAAACTAACTCACTATAAAGGAAAGGAGTTAATACTTATAATTATACAATCTAGCCCAATATAAAAGAAAGAACTTTATGCTAATGCCAACTCAGTCCATATCAATCAAAGATCTTTATGCCTTGAAGCCATCTTACTAAAAATGAAGGAATTTTTTTCTATATTTCCATACCCCTTGGTTCCATAATTACGAAAGGAAAATATATAGTTTTAATGAACTGTATTTTTTTTTCTTTTACTCGTCCTGGCAACTAAATAGGATGTGATAAAATGTGGGGATAAAAACTGACAGAGCCGAGTGATTTGAGGGCTATGTTTCTCCAGGAGTTAACATCAGTGCCGACTCCACCACCCCCTCCCCCCCTAAAGTCCTTGACTATAAACCGAAGTACCGTGTGCGAACGCACGCAGAACATCTTGCACACACATTGAAACCTGTTCCGCTTTTCGGAAGAGCAGGCTGTTGTGTGCCTGTGGGAACGGGATGACAAAATTGACAAAATGCATACACACAGGGGCTGAATATAAAGAAGCACACGAGTGTAATTTCAATATCTCCGAAATAGCGCGCGCGCGCTCGCACGCAAGCACCATCGTACACACACACACACACACAACACACACACACACCACACACCACACACACACCACACACCACACCACACACACACACACACACACACACACACGCAGACCAGTAGTCTAAGGCTACGGCCATAGTAAACCCTGCCCGGCCCGTTGTTTTGACGGCCGTCTCTTTAACGGTAGAACGGATCCGTCAAGTGGCCATAGTCAACCAGGCCCGTCTCTTTCTGACAGTGGTCACCCCGAGATTGCGAGTGACGCAAAAATGAGGCTGCTGCTGGACAGAAAATAGTTCGACATAAAAAGTGTTTTTACGTAAAATCCCCCCCCCCCCCCCCAAACTTTTATCAAAACCACTGGAATGTAATCGGGAAGGGTCAATTTACTAGTTTGTGTAGTCAGAATTTTTGAAGCCCTAAATAAGTTTTCCTTGAATATTTTCCTTTCTGTCAACCCGTCAAACGGACATGTCGCTCGAACGTCAAAACGACTGGTTGAAAATACCGGGCCGGCCGGCTGTACTATGGCCACGCACAGCCGTTCATCAGTGACGCCACAGAGTAATTCAGCCGGGCAGCATTTTTCACCGGGCCGGCAAAATTGACGGCGTCAAAATGTCGGGTTTACTATGGCCGCAGCCTAAAGGTAACACATCTGCCTAGAAAACATAAGTGCAGCTTTGATCTCCGTTCAGTGTTCTGTAGTGGTGTCTTCCCTGGTGTAAAAGTTCGTGATGTTTTCCGTGGTGTAGCGTAGTCTTCCTTGGTGTAGTCTCTCTTGGAGTAGCGTAGTCTTCCTTGGTGTAGTGAGGTCTTCCTTGGTGTAGCGTAGTCTTTCTTGGTGTAGCCTTTCTTGGAGTAGCCTAGTCTTACTTGGCGTTGCGTAGTCTTCCGTGGTGTAGCGTAGTCTTCCATGGTGTAGTCTTCCTTGGTGTAGCGTAGTCTTCCTTGGTGTAGCGTAGTCTTCCATGGTGTAGTCTTCCTTGGTGTAGCGTAGTCTTCCTTGGTGTATCATAGTCTTCCGTGGAGTAGCGAGGTCTTCCTTGGTGTAGCGTAGTCTTCCTTGGTGTAGTCTTCCGTGGAGTAGCGAGGTCTTCCTTGGTGTAGCGTAGTCTTACTTGGCGTAGCGTAGTCTTCCTTGGTGTAGTGTAGTCGTCCTTGGTATTGTTTTCCGTCGTGTAGCGTAGTCTCCCTTGGTTTAGCGTAGTCTCCCTTGGTGTAGCGTAGTCTCCCTTGGTGTAGCGTAGTCTCCCTTGGTGTAGTGTAGTCTTCCTAGGTACTGTTTTCCTTTGTGTAGCGTAGTCTTCCTTGTTGTAGCGTAGTCTTCCTTTGGTGTTTGGTAGGTAGTCTTCCTTGGTGTAGGTAGTCTTCCTTGGTGTAGCGTAGTCTCCTTGGTGCAGCGTAGTCTTCCTTGGTGTAGCGTAGTCTTCCTTGGTGTAGCGTAGTCTTCCTTGGTGTAGTGTAGTTTCCTTGTGTACGTGTCTTCCTTGGTGCAGCGTAGTCTTCCGAGGTGTGATGTAGTTTTCCTTTGTGTAACGTTGTCTTCCTTGACGTAACGTAGTCTTCCGTGTTGTAGCGTAATTTCCGTGGTGTTGTTTTCCGCGGTATAATGTTGTCTTTCATGGTGGTGTTTCCTGAAGCGTGGCGTAGTTTCCGTGGTGTTTTCCGTGATTTGGAGTATTCTTCTATGGTGGTGTTTACCCGGTGTAGCTGAGTCTTTCCTGGTGTTATTTTCCGTGGTGTAGCGTGAGTTTTCCATGGTGTGTTTTCCGTGGTGTAGCGTAGTTTTCCATGGTGTTCTTTTCCGTGGTGTAGCGTAGTTTTCCATGGTGTTGTTTCCGTGGTGTAGCGTAGTTTTTCCATGGTGGTGTTTTCCGTGGTGTAGCGTAGTTTTCCATGGTGTTCTTTCCGTGGTGTAGCGTAGTTTTCCATGGTGGTTTTTTCCGTGGTGTAGCGTAGTTTTCCATGGTGTTCTTTTCCGTGGTGTAGCGTAGTTTTCCATGGTGGTGTTTTCCGTGGTGTAGCGTAGTTTTCCATGGTGTTGTTTTCGTGGTTAACGTTGTCTTTCGTAGTGTTTCAGTGGTGTAGT
>JASPKP010003378.1:0-17500 GCA_030674155.1 Stramonita haemastoma
TAAGCGCTTGACATGGATGAAGACAATATTAAATGAAAATGACAAAGCATAGTAACAGTGTACAAAAGGCCTTGGGATCCTGCTTATGTCAATAACGGAAAAAGCACTTTTAGCCTGGGTAAAAAATAAGCATAAAAACTACGTTTCTTTACAACAGGTAAGAAATAAAGATGGAAAACAAGATATACTGTGGAAGTTTTTAACTTCACTTCACTTCATTCTGCAATTGCTTTGTTTGTTCATTTTTGTTTATTTTTTGTTCTTGTTTTGGTCTTTGTTCGTTTACTTTTTATTGATGATTAAAACTACAGTCTTCGTAATCATATATCAATTATCACTTTGAAATTAAACAGAATCCCTGCAGATGCAATATGATAAGAAAAGCGTATAAGTGGTCCATAAAAAGAAGGTGTTTATAGTTTTAACAAACTTGCGGAATGCTTCTGAAGTAGGAATTAAAAAAAACTGCAAATTTGTTGTTGCTTTTGATGTCTATTTTTTGTGCTTGCATTTTCTTTGTGAATACGTTGTGTACATTTCCTCTAATTCGTTCTCTTTCTGTCTTTCTTTCTTTCTTTATATCTTTCTTTCTTTCTTTCTTTCTTTCATTTTTTTTCTTTCTTTCTTTCTTTCTATCATCATCTATCTATTTATCTTATCTTCTATCTATCTATCTATCTATCTATCTATCTATCTATCTATTATCTATCTATCTATCTATCTCTATCTATCTATCTATCTATCTAATCTATCTAATCTATCTATCTATCTATCTTCTATTATCTATCTTCTATCTATCTATCTATCTATCTATCTTCTATCTATCTATCTATCTATCTATCTATCTATATCTATCTATCTATCTATCTATCTATCTTTTCTTTTTCTTCTTTTCTTTCTTTCTTTCTTTCTTTCTTCTTTCTTTCTTTTCTTTCTTTTTTCTCTCTCACACACACGACGCATGCATAACACACACAAATGTACACCACAGACGCACACACACACTCCACACACACAAACACACATACACATATACACCCACAAAGATGCATACATAACACATACACATACATACACACACATACACACACACACACACACATACACATACACACACACACACACATACACACACACACACACACACAACACACACACACACACACACACACAACACACACACACACACACACACACACAACACACACACACAACACACACACACACACACCACTCACACAAAGCTTGCAGATCAAGAGCGTCAACTCTTTAGCGAAGCTGTGCACATTTGACTTCTAATTTGTTTCCGAGTGTGTCTGTTAATGTTGGTAGTACTTACAGGAGAGATTTAATCACTGCTGTTAGTGGATAAAAAGAGGATTTTAGAACCTTGGTCCTAACATCATTTCATCAAATAAGTTTCTTTCAAAAGACACAGTGGAAGAAATGTGTGGGACGGTTTGCTTGGAAAAATGTCAAATACAGTAAGTTTGACATAAAGTAAACACAGACAGTAAATAGTGTACTTAATGCTATAAGATGCCAAAAACAAAGGTCTCTCCTACAAGTTAGAGCAACAGGATTTGGGTACAGGTGTTTGTTTTTACATACTTCAGATCTGAACCACCACCCCCCACCCCCGTTACCTTTATTATTGGATGGCGTGGTCGAATGTTATTAGAGCATTGACCAACCTTGCGTCAGGTGGTTTTGTTTTATATCCACCATGACTTCTTGTATGGGCTTAGCGAGGATCTTTGGCGGTGGTGACCTTCTCTCCACAGGTAGGTTAGAACACAGACCATCCTTTCACCTACATATAGCCTACCACCTTCTCTCCAAGTTTACTACCTTTCTTTTATCTGTATTCATTTTTATTTCGAGAATAACGGAATAAGCACTCATGTGCTTTTTTACATCCAGTCCCTGTATATTATGCAGTTTTGTAAATCTTGTCATTCTGTTCCCACCGGCACACAATGGCCTACCCTAATGAAAAGCGGAACATGATTTAAACGTGTGCGCAAGATGTTCTGCGTGTGTTCGCACACGGGGCCTCGTTTTATAGTCTCATCCGAATGAGCAGAGTGGAGTCGGCACTGATGTTAACTACAGGTAGATAAGAACACACAACAGTCCCTCACGAACATAGAACCCGTCACCTTCTCTCCAAGTCTTCTACATGTAGGTAAGAACACAGACCACCCACTCACGTAATATATCCTGCCATCTTCTCTCCAAGTCTTCTACATGTAGGTAAGAACACAGACCACCCCACTCACGTAATATATCCTGCCATCTTCTCTCCAAGTCTTCTACATGTAGGTAAGAACACAGACCACCCACTCACGTAATATATCCTGCCATCTTCTCTCCAAGTCTTCTACATGTAGGTAAGAACACAGACCACCCACTCACGTAAATATATCCTGCCATCTTCTCTCCAAGTCTTCTACATGTAGGTAAGAACACAGACCACCCACTCACGTAATATATCCTGCCATCTTCTCTCAAAGTATCCTACAGGTAGGTAAGAACACAGACCACCCACTCACGTAATATATCCTGCCATCTTCTCTCAAAGTATCCTACATGTAGGTAAGAACACAGACCACCCACTCACGTAATATATCCTGCCATCTTCTCTCAAAGTATCCTACATGTAGGTAAGAACACAGACCAGCCTCACACACACACACGTAACCCGCAGCAGAAACTGTTACAGGCGTGTGGATCGGTGTAGGTCCTGGAGCCAATCTTGAGTGTGGAGGGTCAGGGGAGGACCAGCATTCCTCATCTACTCCAAGGTCGAGGGGCAATGCTGGTACCAGGAGGTTCAAGAAACTAACTACCCCCTACCTAACTTTGCTAACACCCCGTTCAATATATATTTTTTTCTTATTTTTTTCCTTTTTGTTGTATTCACCAGTTAAACCACAACAGGTTTTGAAAGACAAGAAAAAAGGTTTAAATTCCTTTGATAAAATTCCAAGCAGTCTTTTCCCCATGATATTTCTTCCCCTGTCCCTTGGCTAGGACTATGAGATTCACCAATGGTGAGATTTTTGTGTATGTAGCCGTTTACTTGTTATTGAGGTAGTTGCATTCCGACTTCAGAGAATTATCTATATGAAAATTGAAATCGACAAACATACAAGCAAGAACAAATAATGAACAAAAAACCAAAGAAACAAAAACTAGCCTAAACAACCATACAACTAACAAACAAGCCAGCTTGTAAGTGAGCAAACAGGCAAAACAAACGAGACAGAAGAAAACAGAAGAATAAAGATAAAAGAAGGAAAACAGTTTGAAAGGAACATGGGGGCAAACAGTCTGCTAATTGAACATCGTTTTAGTTTAAAACAAGGTCCTATTCATGCAACAAAGGAGTAGACGAGCATAAAAGGAAGAAAATAATGATACACAACAGCAAGCTGAAGGCTTTTTTGTCCTGCTCATCATGTACATGACCTGTAACACATCTGCTCAAGGTCCCTTATAATGATGAGATAGAAAAGAGCAAATAAATGCATGAATAAACAACATCATCAACCTTTACGATTTGGGTAACGATCAATCACATCAGAGAAAGAAATAGCTTACTTACAGAGAAAGACATTTCCTCCTTTAACCTTTACCTCACTCAATGTAAAAAGAAAAGAACAAAACAACAACTGAATAGCTGAAAAGACATAACATAGGCAGACAATGCACAGGGTCCACGGTAATAGCTACGTACATGACAACAAACAAAGTATTAATAAGTTATACAGAAAGAAAACAAAGACACGAAATTAAACCCAAAAAAATAAACCAGCATCACCCCCACCTCCCAACCCTTGGCCTTCAGAAAAAAAAAGCAGGAGGAAAAAAAGAAGAAAAAAAAACCACAGTATAAATTGCCAGCAACAAAAACAAGAATCAGGAAAGGCATTTGGCCATTCACAAGTCAGAATTAGACCCTGAACATCTTTTGATCTTTTATTTCCAAATCAGTTCTATGTAATACCATGCGATCAAAGTTGCTTTGAATGAAAATAACTTGGAACGCAGTTAAAAACACACTAGGATGTCTGTGTTTTTCTTTCACCTAGGCTACAGCTCTGCAGTTTACCAAAGGTGGGATTTTACGTATGTGACCGTTTTTGCTCACCATTTAAGCAGCCGCATTCCGACTTCGGGGATGGTATCTAAAGACATCACTTGTGTGCATGCATTTTTTTTAAAGCGTCTCCCGTTCCAGGCGGAACGGGCTATCAAAGTTTGCGCAAGGTGTTCTGCGAGCATTCGCACAATGAGCCTGGCTTATAGTTTCATTCGATGGATTAACAATCATTTCGAATTTCTCATCAAACTGGAAAGATAGAGCAAGGCTTGGAAACAAACCCAGAACCTCATGAGATTTTTGTGAGGCATGTGAACGTCTTAACCGTCTTGTCACCTTTCTTCTTAGCAACAAGATCAGGGACCAGCTCTAACATTTACCTGGGACAGAGATCATTGATCATAATTTCAACATTCTGAATCAGTTTTTGCTTGGTTCGTCTTTCTTGCAGAGAGCAGAAACAAGAGTCAGGATATATTTGTTGATAGCTTGTCTCACATACCTGCTTCTGTGCAACTGTCTCCCCCCAAAAATTACCTTTCCGAACTGCACAGCCTCTCATATGCTATGTCCATACAACTGTTTTTAAAACGCTGTATCTTATTTTATGTTTTATTTTATACCACATTAATTTACGGTAGATTTCTTTTGCGTGAAATTTGGGCTGCTCTCCCCGGAGAGAGCGTATCACTACAAGAGCAAAGCCACCCATTTTGATTTTTCTCTGTCTATAACTGTGTTATTTGTTTCCTTATAACAATACCTTTTTCTATAGAATTTTGCCAGGGACAACCCTCTTATTGTCATGTTTTTTTTACGTGCGCTAAATAATCATGTGTAACACACGGAGCCTCGGTTTACCATCTCCTCCGAGACCAGCACTCAGACCACCCCTCATGGTCCAACAGATGGGAGAACAGTTTCTGGCCCAAATGGGGAATCAAACTATCGCACACTTCCGACCTGGACTTTTCGTTTTCTAGGCAGCGAGTTACCTCTAAACCACCGATCCACTGCAGAGGTTTAATTCAGTCTCCATTTCCTGAACAAAAACAAAAAACTAAAATCACTACCTTTAGTTCACATCTCAGAGAAGAGGAAGGGGTAGACAGAATAAGAAAAAAATGTTGACCAATAGGAAAGTAGTCCATATTCTTGCAACATCTTGTAACATGACTCAGCCAAATAAGAAGGCAGAGGGAAGATAAAAGTAGTTCACATTCTTGCAACATGTAACTTGACTCCGCCAGTCTTGCTCCTAAATTTTCACTGAATCATGGCATCACCGTCACGTTCATACATGCCAATCCCCAGCTAGATCACATGATCATGACGTTGTCCTGACGTCACGCAAACACGATACCACATTGGCACAGACAGGATGCGGGCCATTCCCTTGGTACCTGAATCATCGTCTCCTGTCCTGATGATGCTCTGACCTGGACTGATTAAAGAAAAAATATCAAGGAAAAGAGAAGAAACACTATTGAATGGATTGTGGTGTGGGAGATAAGTGTATCAAATTTAAATTAAGATTAAGATTAAGATTAAGATTAAGATGAGAGGGAGGAAGGGCGAGGGGAGAGGGGAGGGAGAGAGAGAGGAGAGAGAGAGAGAGAGGAGAGAGAGAGAGAGTGAGAGAGAGAGAGAGAGGAGAAGAGAGAGAGAGAAGAGAGAGAGGAGTGAGAGAGAGAGAGAGAGAGAGAGAGAGAGAGAAGAGAGAGAGAGAGAGAGAGAAGAGAGAGAGAGAGAGAGAGAGAGAGAGAGAGAGAGAGAGAGAGAGAGGAAGAGAGAGAGAGAAGAGAGAGAGAGAGAGAGAGAGAGAGAGAACTGTCAGCTATCTGTCTGAAAGTAAGGGTATTTTGTCTTCTCTCTCTCTCTCTGTCTCACTCTCTCTCTCTCTCTCTCTCTCTCTCTCTCTCTCTCTCTCTCTCTCTCTCTCTCTCTCTCTCTCTCTCTCTCCTCTCTCTCTCTCTCTCTCTCTCTCTTCTCTCCTCTTTCCTTTTCCCGTTCCCCCCTCTCTTTCTCTCTAGCTCTCAGTGCTGAGAAGCATATCCTAGATTCCGACTCTAAAAGGACTTGTTTGGTCATTCCTCTTAGAACTTAGCCTAAAGTTTCCAGATCCCTACATGCCAACTTTGGGAAAACAAGTGTACAATTCCTTTGAAAGTAGTTTTTAAAAGACCGTGGACACTGGTCACACCATTCCTTTAAAGAGACTTTCAATGGACCGCACAAGGCTGTTGCGGCAATTTTGGCTGGGACATTTTCTGACGGTAATGGTGAGTTCTTTCCACATTGTGAAAGTTAGAATAGCTGTGGGTTTTTTTTGTGGTTGTTGTGAAACTAACTTTGTAACCTGTACTGTAAAAGGGGGATTAGCTGTGAGTGTTGTGACTGCGTTTCTGGCTGTGTTCGGGGATTAACAGCTGCTGGGGATTATGCATGGTAGGAACAGCTCATGGTGGTAAAAACAGGGTATTAAGAAATGGGGAGGGGAGTATTACCTTTGGGAGACGGTGGAAGCCTTTGCGCATCTGGCGTGTGTTGTAAACTTAAGCACAGACATGTAGTCATGCACACACGTGTGTGCGGGTGCATGTGTGCAACACACACACACAGACATACACACACACGCACGCACGCACGCGCACACACACACACACACACACACATTTTTCTAGAAAAAAAGTCATCTGTATGGTAACATTATTCCGCCTCTAGAGTCTTTTGCCTTGATGCAGATTCCCTGTAATGCAAACATACGGGGAAAAAAATGTCCAAGTTGTCACTCTAACCAACCACCTTGGCGCAGTGGCTAGCTTTGTAGGCTACGGACTTGAAGGTTATGGGTTCGAACCCCACAGGAGGCATAATGGAATTTTTGGACTCCAGAATGAGTGTGCTGTGGGCTCATTGGGGAGACTGAGACCACACAGTCAAACTTCATCCCCTTCACGGATGTGATTTTGAGTGTGGTGCTCAAATGACCTGACCAACACTGCAGGTGTCTGTTTTTCTCAGACCCTGTCAACGCCGAATATAGTATCATAGCAAGCGTAAAATATAGTTCTGTCAAGTAGTTTCAAAGCACATGCACTTCCATAACAGATGTATTATATCATCCTCATAACCATTGATTCTCAAACAATAAAAATATAAAGGTCTTTGATTCGGTGGCCCGGCTGCTTTGGTCTCATGGCGACCAAAGATTCGGTTTCCCCATACACTTTTGTGCTTGTGGTGACTTTATGTCAAGGTTGAAGGTTCACTGGGGGCGGTTGTTGGAGGTATGTTATGGTAGTCGCTACCTCGAGTAGGTGTTTCACTCAGTCTGGCTCCTCGACTAAGCTATAGCTGTCGTCAGTAGGGAGCATAGTAGGTGGTGCCCTGCATATGCTAGCTCAGAACATGCGCCACTGAACACCACCAAAGTTACCCGGCAGCAGTGCAGGGCCCCTCTGGTTGGTGACCTTACAGGGGACTGGCATTGATAGGCTCCGTATGGACTTCTTACCCTGACGATGCATCGTAACGAATCTGGGTATGACAGGAGTGAAGAAAATTCCAGTGAGCTGTGCAGCAACAGTAGGAAGGGAACGTCACAGAAGATGTAGTAGCAAAAAGAGAAGAAAATAAATTGCAACTCTGTAAATGTTTGTTTCTGTAAAGAAAGTGTTTGAAGGGTTGAAGGTTACTTCAGATTCGAAAGAAACATAAATTGTGTACATACATACATACATACATACATACATACATACATACATACATACATAC
Source organism: Stramonita haemastoma (assembly GCA_030674155.1). Classification (NCBI taxonomy): domain Eukaryota; kingdom Metazoa; phylum Mollusca; class Gastropoda; order Neogastropoda; family Muricidae; genus Stramonita; species Stramonita haemastoma. The sequence goes on from JASPKP010003378.1 coordinate 7,886, forward strand.
ATACATACATACATACATACATACATACATACATACATACATACATACATACATACATACATACATACATACATACATACATACATACATGTATATACATACATACATACATACATACATACATACATACATACATACATACATACATACATACATACATACATACATACATACATACATACATACATACATACATACATACATACATACATACATACATACATACATACATACATACATACATACATACATACATACATACATACATACATACATACATACATACATACATACATACATACATACATACATACATACATACATACATACATATATACAGACTGACAACTTAACCAACACAAAAACACAGACTTTTTTCTTAGCATGCAATAAAGGTGAAGTTTGGAATGAAGTGCTGAAGTTAAAACACAATTTTGTCACGAGCTTTGTTTCTTTGTGCGTTCTTTAGTTTTGGTTTTGTTTATTCGTTTGGCTCTCTCCTTTGCTTGTTAGCAAGTAGTTTTCAAACTTTAATCAAGACAATAAAAGACGGAGAAACTGGCTGTTGAAAGCTGAATTACGTTATTCCAGAAAAAAATACATTGTCTTCGGAAAGTATCTTCTTAAATTTAAGTGATTTTTTTCACTATTAAATGTTTCCGTGTTCGTAAACATAATAAGGTTTTACCTTATCATTGCTATTAAACAGGTATCATGCTTTCATATTCATTTATGTATAACTGTTGTAGTTATTCATCTCTAAAATAGCGTTCGTTTGAACCAAAGCGAAAAACTAAAAAGAATCCAAACTTAAAAAGGTGAACTAGAGAAAAATGAACACCCTCACAAAACATGCTGTCATGTACATTTTTCTTTTCATATCGTAGACAGCATCGGATGACATGAGAACTGTTTTTAACAGACATATTGATACAGCATGTGGCAAAGGTCTGCATTCACTTAATCCGAAGCACACATTTGTTTGTATTGACCTCAGGCTTTAAAACAAAAAGATTCTCTTGTCATCCTTTTTGTGTCTGGGAGTTATTTTTCTTCTATTCAAGACACAGACAACCTTCCCCTTACAAAAGTAGGCTCTACATTTTTTTATATAGCAAATTGTTTTTCTCTTTTGTCCTTTGAGAGACATATGACTTCCCTGTCATCAACATGTTCTGGTCAATAATAAAGGCTGCTGCCATTAGCCTTGTAGTTACATATGAAGAAAGAATAACTATACTTTCTTTGAATAAAGACGGATGTATATGACTCTTTATGAAAAAAAGATTGTGGCACAGTTTCTTCATCAGCCATACCTTTTCCAAAGGTCTGGTCATGGCATGCAGAACCTTACTGAAATGCTACACCCCATGTTTCAATACATCCACGGTGTATATATTCCAGTGACTGTGTACACAATCTGCTCACAAAGTCCTGGCTGCACAAAGCGATCGAAATATGAAACGTAGCTTTCTGTGCGTCATTTTGTGATTACGATTCCTACTTGCCAGTGAATTAAGAGGTTCACACATCAGGAGAAAGGGATAGTAAAGACGAAAATTTATTGAAAGATTGATAACGAACAGAAAAGGAGTCAATCCACCAATCTTGTTCCTAAATTTCATACAATCATGGCGTCACATCCGTTACTTCCCATCCCCAAGTAGATCACGTGGTCATGACGTTTTGCTGACGTTACGCAAGCACGCTGCCCTTGTGACACAAACAGGATGCAGGTCATTCTTTTGGTGCCTGGATCATCGTCGCCTGTCCTGATGATGCTGTGACAGGGATTTGAAAAAAAGGAATACAAGAAGACAGAAAATCATTGAATGTATTGTGTGTGTCTGAAGAGCCTAACAAATTCCACTTAAATTCACTCATACACACACACACACACACACACACACACACACACACACACACACACACACACACACACACACACACACGATATATCTATATATCTATATATCTATATATCTATATATCTGTATATCTATATATCTATATATCTATATCTATATCTATATCTAGATATCTAGATATATAAACGTACGCACGCACGCACGCACGCACGCACGCACGCACGCACGCACGCACAGAGACTTCAGACTTCAGACTTCAAATAATTTAATGTTCATAAGTCTTCAGACTCCTAACATTTTGCACTCTAACTCATGCAATTTCCAGCGGTATACAGATTGCCTGGATTCTGAAAAGGAAACTACAAAGAGTAAACAAAGAGAGCACGCACAGAGAGAGAGAGAGAGAGAGAGAGAGAGAGGAGAGAGAGAGAGAGAGAGAGAGAGAGAGAGAGAGAGAGAGAGAGAGAGAGAGAGAGAGAGAGAGAGAGAGAGAGAGAGAGAGAGGAGAGAGAGAGGCAGACAGATACACAGACACACAGACACACAGACAGGCAGACACAGAGACACAGACAGACGCAAATAAACAGACAGATACACAGACAGACACAAACAGAGACACAGACAAGATAAACTAATAAAAGACATATATAGATATCTAGATATCTAGATATATACACGCACGCACGCACGCACGCACGTACGCACGCACGCACGCACGCAGAGAGAGAGAGAGAGAGAGAGAGAGAGAGAGAGAGGAGAGAGAGAGAGAGAGGAGGAGAGAGAGAGAGAGAGAGAGAGAGAGAGAGAGAGAGAGAGAGAGAGAGAGAGAGAGAGAGAGAGAGAGAGAACTCGGAACTCGGAACTCGGAAATTGTTTAATGTACATCGGCCACTGGGCCACAATACACATATACAAAAATATGCAATGATTATTTTCATCACTCAAGATTCATATTTCCATACGTACTCAAAAGTTTGTCATCTGGCATGCATCAAAACAAACTCGTCTTATTCATTCACCCCAGTCCAGCTGTAACAAAATAATAAAGCTTGCAAGGGAATACGAACAACTACCATTGTAAATACCAAAACTTGTCATACAAAACGATTTGAAACAGACCATCAGTATTCAATAAACGAAAAATTTTAAATACATATCTTCCATTGGTTGAACCAAAATACGTTTGCAGACTTATTGTTGAATATCATTTTTACAACTTTCACTAATTCAGAAGGATACCAATTGTTATCTTTGTAAGCTTTACAATATACCCAATAAATATCCCGCATACCTTGCTGCTCAAATATCGATATTATAAAATGAATCTATCTAAATACGTAGTTAATTGGCTTAAATTGTGCCTCTATTTTAAATTTATATCTCCCGTTTTTGACACAAAAACAAAAATACAGCTGCAATAAACACACACACACACACACATACACACACACACACACACACACACACACACACACACACACACACACACACACACACACACACACACAGCATATTGAATAAAAGAAAAAGAAAAACCAATGTCAAGTGAAAACCATTTTTGCTCAGCTTTCAGCTCTAAATCGAAACCGAGGGCTATTAATTGAATAGGACATTTAAACTGAATCTTGCTTTCTAGTTGAAATCTGTCGAGCATTGTCTTCTTCGCATGGCATAAAAAATGTACTTTGATACCTGCAAAGATAAACGTGTATTATTTGCATGAAGAACATCAGACAGCGGCAGATGAAAAATATTATGAATAAATTTTAATCTTAGATCTGCATACATTGGACATATAGATATCAAATGGTGTTCGTCTTCAAATACATTTTTACAGAACGGACACATTTTGTCTTGATCGTCATTACTGTATCTGTGACGATTGCTATTTAATGGTAGGACATTTAATCTAGCTTGTGACAAGGCAACTTTAAAGCAATACACATCAATGTTACAAATATAAGATTCCTTTTCAAACACAGTTTTAAATGACCTGTAAATGGAGTATCTTTCATGTTCACAGATAACACTTTGCCATTCCTGAATAAACAATCTATCATTCTCTGCTTAAAAATATGCATAAATTGTCCTATATCTCCCACACCCTGTTGTAACCATACGATACTAAAACCACACTCGCATAATAGCATTCTTATGTTAGCAGCCCAGCATCTTTTTGCATTGCTATCAAGCCTTAGCTGCATTTCGTATGCCTGGCGAGGTAACCTGTGGTGGTCCATTTGAAGTATTTTGAACCAGTACCGTAACGCATAAATACTCGAATTAACATACAGAGGATATCTAGCTAGTTCACCATACACCATTTTGCTTGGAGTTTTGATAGGGAGCCCCAAAAAACGCTTACATGCCATTAAATGAATTTTTTCTAAACAATCCAGGCGACTTAATCCCCAAACTTCAGAAGAATATAGTAAAATAGGCTGTACTTTTATATCAAACACTTTAAAGAATATTTTATGGGTAATATCCTTGTTTTTCAAAAAAGCCTTTATCAGACTAACTAAAGCTTTCTTACCTTTCATAATTTGATTTTCAATACCCACTTTGATACTAAGCTTTGTTGAAAAAAAGAATCCCAAATAGCAATACTTATTTACTACTTCTAATTTAGAATTTTCGAAAAACCAGTTTTCATCTCTACCCAGAAATCCACCTTTTCTGAAAACCATGATTTTTGTTTTATCTTTGTTTACTTTTAATTTCATATTGGAACAACATGCCATAAGAATATCTAACTGATTTTGAAGACCAACGGGAGTAGATGATAATAATACAACATCGTCTGCAAATAGCAAGATGAACAATTCCATAATACCTGGTATTAGCTGAATGCCATGTTTACCTTTCTTTGACATATCAACTGCAAGCTGGTTAATAAACATCTGAAATAGAGTTGGACTCAATACACATCCTTGGCGCACGCCTAATGGGCATTCAAAAAGTTCTGTGTATTCAAAATTAGATCTAACACATGATACCAAAGCCTTATACATTGCTTGCAACGAACAGAAGAATCTCCCTTTAACACCCTGATTTTTAATACACTGTAACAATTTATCGTGTCTTACCGAATCGAAAGCTTTTTTAAAATCAACAAAAGCAACATACAATTTCTTACCTCTCTGGGACAAGCACTTCTGCACAACAGAGTATAAACAAAAATGTGGTCAATAGTAGAGTGATGTTTATGGAAACCTGCTTGATTTTCAGATATTAAATTGTTTTCTTCCAACCAAGAGTAAAGCCTTTTGTTTGATATTGTGGTGTAACATTTTGAGATTGTACTTAATAAAGAGACACCTCTGTAATTGTCTACATTATCAGTGTCCCCTTTTTTGTGAATTGGGATGACAATGGCTTTTTCCCATTCCTTTGGATATACTCCTTTGGTAAACACTTCATTAAACAATTTGTGTAAGAAAGGTATAGTAGTTTTACTACCTGACTTAAGCATTTCAGCAAGCACACCATCCATTCCACTTGCTTTGCCACTCTTTAAATTACTTACTGCATTTGCTACTTCCTCTACGGTTATCTCCGCATTCAGTGCATGTTGATCATCCTCCGAGAGATCACTGCGGTCTTGACATTCCTTACTGCAGTCATTTGCATCTGTAGAAAATACACTTTTGAAATGATCATACCATTCATTGAGAGATATATTGCTTTTGTACTTTGCTCTTTTTTTCCCACACCCCATTTCAGTTAGCTGCTTCCAGAAATTACTAGAATCTTTCATATTTGTGATAAGCATTTCAACCCTTTTCCTTCTAAAACTTCTTTTTTTTTAACTTAAGTAAGCACTTGTATTCTTTTCTTGCATTTATGTATTCTACTCTATCTTCCTCAGTTCTGAATTTTCTGAAATTCCTCAAAAGTTTTCTACTTTTTTGTTTGGCTTTCTGACATTCATCGTCAAACCATTCACAAATGTGTTTTTGTACATCAGGAAAAACTTTTCTCACCATACATTCACTGGCTAATAATAGACATTGTACAAACATATCTAGCGCACTGTCTATATCATCTCCTAAAATACTAGCAGCCAACTGAATCATATTTTGTAAATCTCCATCATTCAAATTATCTACATAAAACTGTTCTTTTTCTTTATCCCAAATATGTTTTTTAATATAGAAATTTCCCTTTTTCTTTTGATTATCAACAGTGATGCATGTTGTAGAACAGGTTAATACAACTGGTAGATGGTCAGATTCAGAAGAATCCTCGACAACTAAGGACATACCACGAAACATCATATACATACCATGAGACATGAAAAAATAATCCACAGTACTGCATCCCGTGTTACATATGTAGGTGCAGCTGTCATCAAAGTCACATTCACACAAACCATTTAGAATGATAAGATCAAAAGAGTTACATATTTCCAATAACTGATCTCCAAACATATTTTTGTTTATATCCTGGGATTTTCTGTAAAAGGGGGACTGCTCATCTATTTCATCATCTAAACTGTCATTTAAGTTACAACAAGCATTATTCCGGGATCCCGTTCTTGCATTTAGATCTCCACATAATAACAAATGAAAATCATATAATTCATACAACTCCAACAACGTTTGTTCTAATATTTCCAAACCATATCCATTCTCATCATGTTTCCAAACAGCAGAGTCATGTGGTGGTACATATGTACAAATCCAAAAGATATCTATGTCAGTTCCAAAAAGCTGCTTATTAATACTCAAAATGATCATATTATCTATATTGAAATCAACCTTATTTACAAATTGTGCGAATTTTTTCTTGATCAAAACTATGACTCCCCCAGAAAATCTACCATGATAGGAAATCTTCTTGGCAAGGGAAGTGAATATAACATAATCACTAAATAGGTTAGACTCAAAACTAATGCCAACAAAAGTTTCAGTTAAACAAATAAAATCGTGGGATTTTATGTAATTGACAAAATCTGCATTTTCTAGCTTAGGAAGCAGTCCATTTACATTAAAGTTAAGGAACTTGACATCAGTACTTTGCACATTATTTATCAGAACATTATTTACAGAAATTTTACTTACTTTACATATATCTCTTTTTCTCTCCTTTATTTGACTACTATATACATTGGCCCGGCCGATTTCCTATTGTTGGGGAGAACCGCGTTCAGTGCGTGTTCTAGCGCGCCCCCTGCTTTGAGCCTCTTGCTTTTGCTCATTGGGCTGCATGCGTCTGAAGCTGTCTAGAATGCTGTTCTGGCTGACAGCCCTAGCCCTGACAGTCTTTCTCTGTCGGTTCTGTTTTGGGGAGACCACCCCCGATTGCTTTTGTTCTCCAAGGGTACCATCCAAAGCAGATGTATTTCTCACCCCATTGGAGGCTGTGTCTGCCTGTTGGGCTATGTCCATGCCATGTTTGTTTGGCTCTGTGACAATGGTGGCCTGCTGGCCTGTTTGTTCATCTCTTACCATCGGCACAGCACTTTTCCCCTGTTTCACCCTGGTGCTTCCAGCGGCACCTCTACCTTTCCCTAGTGTACCCTTTGTTCGCCCACCATAATTCTTCTTTCTGTACTTTGACCCCCCTTCTCTTCCCTGTACCTTCTTTTGTCCACGTACTGCCGTTGTAACAATGTCACTAGTGCTTGCTGTTGCATCTGTGGCTTCTACTTCTAGACTGAATGAGTTAGCAGCTCCAGAGGTTGTATTCTCTGCTAGCTCTCGCATGGTAACATTTTTAACTGCTTCTTGTTGGTTTCCAACATCAGCATTAGAGATACCGTTTGTGTTGACCATGTCTTTGTCTTTTTCTGTACTGTCACTGTTGTCCACCTCACTGTCATCTCCATTGTAGCCGTCAGTCTGTGTGTTGTCACTGTCTACTCTGTTTGTCTTGTCATTCGTGTTCTGCTTACCTGGGGCCTCTTTGTGGAGACCAGTGTTTTTACATGCTTGTATGACCACAGACTGTATTTGCGACTGTTCCGAACGCGGTGTGTCCTTGACCCTGGATTCTCTGTCAGAGCCTGCCTCTGGTGAACAGTTCAGCTGAGACGCCTGGCTGTATGTGAGGTGTCCTGGTACCACAGGCCTGACAGGATAGCCATGCCTTTCGTCAGCAGAACTTGACCTGCCTCCTGTTTGTCGGCGATGTTCTTGGTACGCGCCTCTGTACATCTTGCGTGATTTTACTGTCACTGATGGACCATCATAGTCCTGAGGTCTCTCTGGCACATCAGCATTCATGTTTCTGTCCGGGAACAGTCCCTTGCCTTGATCTCTATAACTGAAGAAGACTTGAGGCTTTTGGATTTCTCTGTTGTGCCTGAAAGAGTGAGGATGGCCGTTGTGTTGAACACCTGACGTAAGCTGCATTCTATCCTCCTCAGCACCTCTTCCTGTATAATCCTGATCCCTCCGACGATCCCCCTGGCGATCCTGGTGACGATCCCGGTGACGATCCTGGTGACGATCCTCCTGACGGCCCTGGTGACGATCCCCCTGTCGATCCCCCTGACGGTCCGGGTGGCAATCCCCCTGACGATCTCGGTGACGATCCCCCCGACGGCCCCCCTGACGATACGGATGACTATCCCCCTGACGATCCGGGTGACTATCCCCCTGACGATCCCCCTGACGATCCGGGTGACTATCCTCCCGACGATCCCCCTGACGATCCCGGTGACGATCCCCCCGACGATCCGGGTGACCATCCCCCTGACGATCCCCCTGATGATCCCGGTGACGATCCCCCTGACGATCCGGGCGGCTATCCCCCTGACGATCCCCCTGACGATCCCGGTGACGATCCCCCTGACGATCCGGGTGACTATCCCCCTGACGGGCCCCCGGATGATCCCTTTGACGATTCTCCTGACGATCTTGGTGACGATCCCCCTGACGATCCCGATGGTGGTCTCGCAGACGAAGTTGGGGCCATTCTTCCTCCTGCAGAACCTGGCCGGCACCCCGTGGTTCCTGCTGCCGATAGTGGCGGTAGGAGTTGTACCGTGGCTGTACTGGTCCTTTCTCCTTGACGTGGAGTCGTCCATTCACAAAATACGCCACTTTGCCATGGTCTCTATGGAAGTTCATCATCTCTCTCTGACGCGTTGTGAGGTCCGATGTCACCCTGATGTTATTTCTTCGCAGGGCTTCACGTAGTTCATGGTCCCTTAGGATGCCGATCTTGTCACCCCACCGGCAGAATTGAACTAGTAGTGGGCGTGGTGTGTCGTCCTGGTGAGGGCTGCCTATTCGATAGGCGCGCTCAATGTCTGACCTCCGCCAGACATCGTCGGAAGAATGATAGTTCAGTAAATCCACTACCACTTCTTCGTTTGACATTCCTGTCTCTGTACAATTTTCCTCAATGCCGAAGAACTTCAAGTTGTTCTTTTTGTATTCCACTTCAGTAGCTTCTATTTTTTCTTCCACTCTGTCAATGCGTTCAGTCATCAACTCTCTGTCCTCCCTGAGATCTGCAATTTCTTCAGTGTTTCTATTAACATCTGTTTTCAGCTTGCTCATTTCTGTCGTAAGGCGTCGAAAATGAACATCCTGATCTTGAAATTTTTCTTCGAGTAGTCGGAACATACTGGACGAGTGAAGCTGGAAACAATTCATCAGCTGTGAAAATCTCCAGTCCACAAGTTGAAGAATATTATTTTCATCAGGCCCAGGGTTCGTTTCAATGTCGTTGTTCATCAAGAGGACAACGGTGCATAAACAGTATGCCAGTCTTCTCGACAAGCGAAGAAATG
>JASPKP010003379.1:0-20035 GCA_030674155.1 Stramonita haemastoma
TCTTTGGGGACCAAATGGAAAAAAGGCTATTTGTGGGGGTTTCCCCCCGCTAAAGTGAAATTTTTGCCCCCCGCAAATTTCCAAATTTTCCCCCTTTTTGCAGAATGCAGGCCTGCTACAAGCCAACCAGGCAGCAGTTATAAAACCCCCTCAAAACCTAACCAGCCCTTTCCCCCCTGCTAACCCGGAAAAAAAAACTGCCAAAGGGAAAAACATTTTCCCCGGGGGAAACACTTTTCTTAAAAAACAAAAACCCGTCCCCCCCCCCGACTCCTGGGGAGTTAAAAGAGAATTTTCCCCCCCACAGCACTGGAAACCCGAATTCCCCACTGGAAAAATGCAGAACTTTGAGGGTACAAAATGGGGGAAAAGGAGCCTGTCTCAAGGGGAAAAAAAATACCAAAAAAAATCGGAAAAAATGTTTTCCCCGGGGGAAATGCATCCCCTTTATCATTTTTTTGTTCACCCGGTTTCCCAAAAACAAACCCCCCCTGTTTTGCACCCCAATATTGTGCAGGGGTTTTTTAAAACCCTTTAATTTTTGGGGGCCCAAAAAAAAAACCTTTTTACTCCCGGGGTATTTCCCCGATAGATTACATTTACTCCGAATTTGTTCAAAGAAATTTTTCACTGTTTTTATAACTTTAGGGGAGGATTTTCCCTTATCCCTCAATCATCATCCTCATAAAACATCCCTCATCATCATCATCAAACATCATCAATATTTATTACTATTATTTATCATCATCATCTTTTTTATTTTTTATTATTTAAAATTAGTCTCTAAAGCCGAGTGCCAAATCCCTAGTCCCCTTTTGGAAAACGGGTGGGGGTCTATTATTTTATTATTTTTTATTAAAATTATTATTTTTATTAATTTTTAAAATTTTTATTATTATTATTATTTCTATATTATTATTATTTTGTGGGGCTTGGGGCAAACAAATTCAATGCCCAAAATTAAAATGTTTATTTCCTTTTTAAAATATGTAAAATTGTCTTTTCCCCCTTAAAAACTTTAGAATTTTCACCCATAAAAAGGGTAAAAAATTCTTCTGAAAACAGAGTACAGTTTTCCTATAAAAGTAAAAACACTTGAAAAAAAAAACCGGCCATAACGAAAAACCCCTTTTTATATTTTTTTTAAACTCAATGGAAAATTCCCAAGTATATTCGAAACGGAATACTGGTTCTTGATAACTCTCCAAAGGGTTTAACTATGGAAAACCCAAAAAAACAATCACATACGGTATTACCTTTATTCCCTTTCCCCTTCTCTGCCCCATCCAGGGGAATTAAAACCCTTACGGGAAAATCTTGGGTGACAAAAGGAATTTTTTTCTTCTTTGAACCTCTACAGCAGTTTCTTTTCCCTAGAAAATTCTTTCATGCCCTTAACTCCAAATTCAGGGCCAGCCCCCTTCCGACTTTTTGGGAGGGGATGCCAGAATTTATTTCCTTTAAAAAAAAATCAAATATTTTGAATCAATGCTTTTCCCTGGGACCAAAGCACCCCCACCACACAAACAGCAAAGCGCGCATGCACGGGCCCACACACAAAGCTTTTCCATAACATAACACAACAAAAAAAAAAAGAAAAAAGAAAAAAAAAGAAAAAAAGAAAAAGAAAGGGGAAAAAGAGAGAAAAGAAACAAGACAAGACCAAAAGAAACAAAAGGGCAAGAGGAAAAGAAAAGAGACAAAGAGAGAGAAAAAAAGAAAAGAGAAATGCCCAAAAACAAAACAACAAAATAAAACAAAACAGACAAACAATAAGAAAGAAAGGAAATAAGGGGAAAAACAAGAGAAAAGAGGGGAAAGGGTAGAAGAGAGAAAGGGGGGGGGAAAAGGGGGAAAAAGAAAACAAACAAGAACAATTTTAAAAATTTTATTTTTTTTTATTCAAAAATATATATAAAATAAATATATATAAAAATATGTATATAATTTTGGGGGGGGTTTTTTATATACAAGAGGGGGTCTTCCCGGCGGAGCGAGAGCGGGAGCGAGAAAAAAAAAAGAGAGAGAGAGAGAAAAGAGAGAGAAAAAAGGAAAAACAAAGACAACAGGGCCCAAAAAGACAGAGAAAAAAGACAACAGATGAGAACAGAACAAAGAACCCAAAAAAAACAAAAAGAAAAATAACATTAGCCCCAAACAACAAAGTTCCCCTAAAACTATATTTTTTTAATTTGCCCTTTTTTCTGGGGGAAAAGGGGAAAGGAAAAAAAAAATTTACATATCACACCACACCCCCACATATGCAATTAAACAAATCAAAACAAACCAAACAACCCAAAAGTATAAAAACAAAACAACCCAAAAAGAAACAATTTTTATACAACACAAATCATGCCAAAGGAAAGCCCAAAAAAAACAACAATTTTCACAACTAAAAAAAATGGCCCGGGGAGGGGGCCCATACCCTTTTTTTTTCCACTTGCTCGGGCCCCGTCCCAAGGGATTGAATACCAAGGGAAAATCCCCTTATGACGGGAAATTTCTACCACAAAAAAATTGAGACATTTAAAAAATAAAGCCTTAAAAACACCCAACACCCCACACCAAAAAAAAACACAACAAAAAAAACACACAAAAACACACACACCCCACACACACACACACCACACACTCCTCTCCCTCCCTCTCTCTCTTCCCTCTCCTTTTCCCCTCTTCCCCCTTTTCCCCTTTTCTCTCTTTTTTTTATATATATATATTTTATTTAATGGGGGGGAAGGGGGAAAGGGGGGGAACAAAGGGGGGGGAAAAGGGGGGGGGACAAAAAAAAAGGGGGAGAAGAGGGAGGAGGGGAAGAGAAAAAGAAAAAGGGGGAAAAGAGAGAAGGGGAAGGGGGAGAGAAAGAGAAGAAAGAAAAGAGAGTGGGGGGTGGGGGGTGGGGTTGGGGGGGAAATTAAAAAAAAGGGGATAAAAATTTGTTATCTTTTTTTCTTTTTCAAAAAATCCCTTTTCTAGGGGTTTTTAGCAATTAAATTTTTTCACTTTTCTTCACAAAAACCCAAAAGCGGCGATTTTTTGGGCCCGTGTTTTGAATTTTTTAATTGGTTTCAATTTTAAATTTTTTGATACCCCCTTAATCTTGGAAAAGTCTTAACCCCATTTAGGGGGAAAAATTTTTTAAACCCTTTTTTCATAACTTCTTTTTCACTTGTGGTGCTTTACTTTTATTTTTTATACAGGGGATCGGGAAAATCAAAAAAGGGCCCCCTAAAGGGCTAATTTTTCTCTTTCGGGAAGTTAGGGAAAAACGGGAAAAATTTAACTTTAAAACTTAAAATTTTCCCTGGTTTCCTCGAAAAAAAAAAAGCACAAAAAAGAAAAACATTTCACGTTACTTACCCCTGTAGGCTTATAATTACAATTTACAAAAACAGAACGGGGCCCCCAAAAACTAAAATACCCACAAACTTTTTTTAAAAAACTATGCTAAAATTTTAAAGGGAAACAGGGGGGAAAATTTTGGGGAAACCAAGAAAATCGGGGCAAATGCTTTAACAAAGTCTGGGGGGTGGTGGGTTTTTTCCCCTTTCCCCCCTTTACACTTGGGGCAAGGGGGTTTTGCTGGTTTTGCCCGTTTTTGGGGCCCCCAAAAACCCCAAAAACACGCCTTGGGTTTCCGGGGGCCCTTTTTGGGTCACAATAAAGGGTTTAAAGGGTTTGAAAAATTTTGAAATCCCCCGATGTTTAACCTTACCCCAAAATCCAGGGGAAATTTTTTATTTGGGAAAAATTTAAAAATGAGGGACATTTAAAAAAAGAAGCCGGGACATAAGGACAGGGTTTTACCGGGGACAAAAAAAACCTGTAAAAGCAAGGTACCCTTTCATGGAAAGGGGGGCTTTGCAAATTTTTTACCTTTCCCCCAACTGCTGCATTCTATGTCCTTCCACAAACCCCATCCTCACCCCGCTCCCCCCGCATTTGATCCCCGAATTGTTTTTAAACGAGGGGATCAGAATATCAAAACCCCCCAAAATTCTATCAACTTTTTTCTCTTCACCCATATCTTTCCTAATCCCTGGGGAAAAATTTACCCCCTGGATTCCCCTTTACTGGTCTTTCAGGGGTTTTTCCCCCTTTAGGGGGGGTCTTTCAGGGGTTTTTCCCCTTTAGGGGGTTTCTTTCCCGGAGTTTTTCCCCCTTAGGGGTGGTTTTTTTCAGGATTTCCCTTTGGGGGTGGGCTTTCAGGGGTGTTGGGGCCCCTTTAAGGGGGGGTCTTTTTTTTAGTTTGCCCCTTGAATTTCTTTCAAGGGGTTTCCCTCGAGGGGTGGCTTTCAGGAAAATTTCCCTTATTTGGGCTTTTGGAGGGTTTGCTTTGGGGCTGTTCTTTCAGGATTTCCCTTTAAAAGGGGGGGTTTGGTTTCCCCCCAAAGGGAATTTGGGCCCCTTAGGGGGCCTTTTTGGTTTTTTTTTTTTTAATTTTTTTTTGATTTTTGGGGTTTTGGTTTTTTTCAAAGGGTTTGGTTTTCCCTTCAGGGGGGTTTTTTTTTTTAGGGGGTTTTTTTTTCCCCTTTTTTTTGGGGGCGGGCCCCTTTTTGGGTTTTTTTCCCTTCTGGGGGTTTTTTCCAATTTCCCCCGGATTTTGCCCCTTTACTTTTTGGGATCAGGATTTTTCCCTTTAGGGGGGTTTTTTTATGGGGTTTTCCTTTCAGGGGGGTTTTTTAAATTTTTTTCCCCTTCCCGGGGGGTTTGCAGGGGGGGAATTTTTCCCTTCCCGGGGGGGGGGGGGCTTGTCTTCATGTTCACCCTTTTTTAAAAGTCTTCCACCTAAGGCCCTCAGGGGGGTCTTTTCCCGGGTTTTTTTGGCGTTTTAAACGACGAAAATCATAGGAAACCCCCCCCCCCTGGATAGGGCCCCAACTATCGCGGGGTTTCCCCCAACACAAGGGTTTGGGACCCCCCTTTTTTCACCGGGTTGGGGGGGAAAAAAAACCGTTTTGGGGCCTTTTTCCCAAGGGGACAAAAGCCATAACCGAAACTGGGGTCGAACCCCAAAACCTTTTTGATTTAAAGATCCAACGGCCCCAAACCCCTAGTTTCAGCGGGCCCGGCCCAAAGCCCCTTTTGGGGGGCCCTTTTTTTTTTAACTTTTCCCTCAGAAAAACTCAAAACCCTTTTGCGCTGTGTTCAAGCAAAATTTCCCCCTTGTCTCCGGGTTTTACCCTTCCCCCCATATCGTCTTTCTTGGTTTTAATCAAATATTGGGGGAGGCAATTTTCCCCTGGGGGCCCTTCCCCCAACATCGTGCTGTGGGGTCTTCACAACCGCAGTGGGCAACAGACCCAAAGTGGGGATACCTTGGGGAAAAAAAACCATGAGCAACTTGGGGACTACAGATTTTCCCTTCCCAATATCCAATTGGGAAAACTTTTGAAGGTCGCTAAATTTTTATTTTTTTTTTTTTGGAAAAAATGGTTTTTTTTTTCATCTTCACTTAAATTTTCCCTTATCCCCGTCTTTTTATTTCTAATTTTTGGGAGATCCCTTTTTGGGGGGAAAATGGAAAAAAGTCTTTTTGACGGGGAGTGCAAGATGTCCACCCAAAAGGTTTTTGGAATTGTTTCGTAAATAATCCAGGGGGGGTTTTTTTTTTTTCATCTAAAGTATATGTAAATGTTCATGAAAAAGGTCTTCTTCTTTTAAAAAAATAAATAAAATGAAAAAAAGAATAAAATTAAATTTGAAAAAAAAACCAATATGGGACAGATCATAGACTACACCAGGGGCACCTCATTTTCCTTCTTTTCTAATTTGGTTTTACATTAAAATTAAAAAAAATTTTCGAAGATAAAAAATTTCCCCCGCAAAAACCCGGGTTTTGATTCCCGGGCGAGGGGGTTTTTTTCCCGGGTTAAAATCATCTCCAACCCCCTCCCCAAAAATCCTTCCATTAAATAAAACCCAGGCCCCATTGGGGAACCCCCCAAAAGCGATTTTTAATTTTTTGCGCCCCACGGGTTTTTAAAACCTGTTCCCCTTTTCCCCAAAGAAAGGGCCCTCGGTGTGCCGGGGTAACGATGACAGGATTTTCAAAAAAGGCCCCCCCAAAACGGGGCTTGGGTTAAAAAAAACACACATGTTTAAACCATTTTTCCCCATATAAAAGAATAAATTTAAAATTTTTTAAAATTTCATTAAGCATCATTAAAGAACCCCCCCCCTTTAAACAATTTTTTTTTCTTCAAAAATGTTTTTTATTTTCTTTATTTCCCATACATCTTTTCGACAAAAAGTTTTTTATTAACCCTTTTAGGGCCCTTTTTTTTTTAAGAAAAAAGTAGGGTACTGGTTTCAGGGATTTATTGTTAGGACATATGTCTTTTAACCCCCAATTTTTAAAAACAACCCTTTTCAACGTTGGGAAAAAACTAAAAACCAAAAATTAAAAATTGGTTGTAAATATACAACACACTTCTCTATTTAAAAGTTAGGCATCAGTACTTAAACAACCAAAACAAAAAAAAAAAAAAAAATGGGTTTAAATTTATGAATTGCCCAATTGTTTTCTTTTCCTTTTTAAAAAAATTTTCATTTCCTTTAATTTTTTTTTTTTCTTTTTTGTCAAAAAATAATGAAAAAACTTTGAAAATTTTTTTTACATCCAGTCCCCGTGTGTTGCAGTTTTTGTAAAATTTTTTCCTTTCAGCACTTGCGCCCAAAAATATTTAAACCTTTTAAATCCTTTTTAGAAACCCTTTAAATGAAATAAAAAATACAAGTAACCTAAGAAAAAAATTTTTTTGGTTTTTTTTTTTCCATTTTTTTTTTTTTTTTTTTTTTACAGAATTGGGAAGGGAAAAAAAATTTTTTCCTTTTAAAATTTTTCACCTCCACCTTTTTTACTTCCTTTTTCCCCTGAAACTGTATGAAAGAGTTAGGGGAAAGGGGGACTAAACAGGAAATCTGATCTTCCTCCCTCAGGGGGTGCGGGTTTCAGGCATTTCAGGTTTTTGGGTTTTGTGGGCCCCTTTATTTAGGGTTTTGTGGGCCCCGGGGTTGGGGGTTTGTCTTTCCCTTTAGGGTTTTGTGGGCCTTTATGGGGAGGGTTTTTTGGGCCTTATTTAGGGTTTTGTTTGGGCTATTTTTTTGTGTTTCCTTATTTAGGGTTTTTGGGGTTATGTTAATTTTTTCTTTTAATTTTTGTGGGCCCTTTATTTGGGGTTTTTTGGGGGCCTTCTTGTTTCAAAACCCCCAAATCTTTTCCCTGCTTGTAAAAGTTTGGGTTTGGGCAAGGTTTGCCATGGGAGGTCACCTTCCAAAAATTTTTTCCTAAAAAAAAAAACCCCCGTAAGTTCAAATATGAAAAAATTTTTTCACGATATATTTTTTTTAAAACTCAAAAAGTTTGAACATTTAAAAACCCTTGGGTTTTGAAAAACGACAGTTTTAAAAAAAACCCCCTTTTTATTCAAACATTAAAATAGCTTCCCCAATGAACGAATTCAAATAAATTGGAAAAAAAGAATTTAAAACCATTCCCAGTCACACATTTTTTCTCGGGAAATTTTTTTTGGGGGGTTTTCTCTCAAGGGGGAGGGGCGTTGCCACAAGAAACAGTACTTTCTCCAAAAAATGCCTTTTTTTTTTTAAAGTTTTATTGGGTTTCCCCTTTTAAGGGCTTCAATTTCGAAGGGAAGTTGCAAGATTTTCTTTCTTGGGGTCCTGGGGTTTTTTACTGCGCTGAAAGTGTGCTGCATCAGGGCCCTTTTTCACCTTTTTCCGAAAAAAAAAAAAAAAGATCAGGGCCAAAAAACTCACATTATGGGGGGATTAAAAAAAATTTTGGGGAATAAACGGGGTCAATCTTTTAAACCATGATTTCCCCCAAAAAACCCCGAATGGGCAACATTTAAAGACCTTTTATTTATAAGGGGCTGGAGGGAAAAAATTCATACCTCCCCGGTTTTTTAAAAAAACACGAAAAATACATCAACTTTTTTTTTTTCAAAATCAAATTTTTTTACTATTTATTATTGTCCACAATTTTTTTTGTCCCAAAATAAAAAACCCAAAACCCCCCTCATAAAAAAGTTTAAAATCAACAAAAATTAACTGGCTGACAAAAAATTTTTAAAATCCACAAATGCAAAAAAAAAACACCCAAAAAACAACACGTTAAAAAAATTTCCCCCTTCCCAAAGAGTAGGCCCTTCTTGGGGGTTTGGAACAAAATATTTTAAAAAAAAAACAAACAAAAAACAACCCCCCGCATCCCCACATTTTTTTGTTTAAAACATAATTTTTGAAGTCAAAAGCACAAACCTTGGCGGGAAAAAAATTCGCATAGCAAAATTTTTATTTTTTAAATAAACCCCGGGGAATAACCCCGAAACGAAAAAAAATTTTTTAAAAAAATAAAATTCCCCAAACCACCCCGGAAAAAACCAAACTTTTCCATTTAAAAATTATTTCATTCTCTTTAACAAATCAAAAAACTCTGCTAAAACTTTCAGCAAGAAAATGCATAAAAAAGTCCTTTAAAAAAACAAGTTTTCCATTTTCAAAATGTATGTTTAAAAAGGGTTGCTTCCTACCATTTGAATTAGGGTTTGTTTTTTCCAAAAATATCTTTCTTTGTCTATTTCTCAATTTTTCAACACTATTTTACAAACCGAAAAAAAAAAAAAAAAACTGTAGGGAAAAAGGAAGCATCTCGAAATTTTTTCCCATTTCCCAAACATTAAATAATTTTAATAAAAGGGGTTTTTGCTTTTTTTTTGGGGGGGGTTGGGGGGGGAGGGGAAAACTTTAAAACACAGTTTAAAAAATTGCCCTTAAAAAATTTGCCCTTTTAAAATCCTAATCAAAAACAATTTTTGCCTTTAAAGTTGGGTGTTTTGTTTTGGGGTTTTGTTTGTGGGGTTTTGTTGTGTTGGTGTTTGTGTTTGTTGGTTTTGTTTTGGGGGGTGGTGTGTGTGTGTTTAAATCTAGTTGGGCATAACCCCCCAAAAAAAATTTGTTCATACACACTTTTTAATCAGTTTTAAAACCACGGGAAAAAGGGGCCCGGTTGGTTTATGACCACAAAATACACTAACAACTCTCAGCCCCCCGGGTTTTTTAATGGGCCAAAACATCGGGTGCAACCCCAAGATTAACTTTTTTTTGGCCCCAGTTTCATAAATTCACAAACAATTTCCCCCTAAGTTTTTAAAAAAAAATAAGGGAAAAATTTTTGGGGCCCCCAAAAATTGTTTTAAAAAGGGGGGGTTCCCCTGAGGATTTTTGCTGCCATGCTCTTTCCGAGTTTTTACCACTATCATACCTAATGGCCTACTTACAAAGTAGCTACTTTTAAAAAAAAATTTTCTCCCAGTGGCGGGTCTTATCCCTAGTCCCCCCTATTTAAAAAAAACAAAGGGAAAAACATGAAGTTTAAAATCCCACATTTTGCTTTTTCCCCCTTGTTCAATTGTCCACCAAAATGCATGCAGATGTTTAGGGCCTTGAAATTGGGAAGAGGAAAAAAAAAAAAAAAAGAAAGAAAAAAAAAATCAACTCACCCAACCCGAAAAACAAAGATTTTTCACTGTGTGTTTGGGGTTTGCTAAATGTGTTTTTCTGTCCCTTCTGGATAAGAACCCTTTAATTGCAAAAACCTGGTTTTTAACAATGTAAAAATGTAAAATTTTTTCTAAATGCCCCCCACCCTTTGTTTTTTTTTCAAAACACTTTGAAAAAACCCCCCCAAAAAGAGGGCCTTAAAAAGGTTTCTTTATATAAATAAAAACTATTTAACTGCAAAATTAGAACCCTTTTACAAGATTCCATGACTTACCGGGGGACAATTTTGGTTCTAATTTTATATGCAGGGTTTACAAGAAAATTTAAATTTAATTCGTTGGTTTTTTTAATTTGCTTTTTGCATTGACAACCCATCTGGGAAAAAAAAGGGGAGGTTTTTAAAACCCAGGGGGAAATTTTACCCCCTCTTGAGATATTCATTTTTTGGGTTTTTCAAAAATTTAGGGGCACAACCATGCACACAATTTTTCCCGTTTTAAGGATTGTCAGTCCCACTAGAATGTTTTACCGTTTGGGGTTTTTTTCTTTAAAACAAAAAAAATTATTTGGGGGGGTGGGGTTTTTGTAGGCTAAATTTTGCAATGTTCCCGCTGACTGTTTCTCCCGGGCTGTCTCTGTTCCTACCAAAATCCAAAATATTAGTATTCGTTGGGGGGGGGGGGGGGGGGGGGGGGCCGGGGGCGGGGGCGGGTGTTTCCACGCCCTTTTAAAAAAAGGGGGGTGTTTTTTGGCGTATTTATTTTTTGGACGGAAAGGGCCCCAGTACAAAAATACAATTTATTATGAAAAAAAAATAAATTAAAAAAAAAATTTAAGATTCTAAAAAAGATTCTTAGAAAACAAACCACCTTTAAAAAAAGAAACTAGATCTTAGGGGTATTAAAAAAAAAGCTCATCCTTTCCCCCTCATTCTCGTATTTTAAACCTCTATCATGGTTTTAAAAACAATTGCCCAAATACCTAAAAGGGGGTACTTTTCCCAAAATTTTGAAATGCGCCCATAAATGATCCTCATCATTATCATTTTTGTTTTTAACTTTTGGGCCCGGCATTCTTTTTTTGTGTGTTTGGTGGGAACTGCCCCCGGGGCTGGCTTTCTTTTGGTGCATCAATTGTTATTTGCATTTTTATTATTTAATACATATTGTTCCTACACTTTTCCAGCTTTCGTTTGACCCAAAAACCCAATTTTAACCAGGTGTTCCTTTGTGGGTGGGTATTTACCCCCAAGAACGACCCCCATATTAAAATTTAGTAAAATGTGTTTTGGGCCCACAGTAAAAACCTCTTGGGGCCCTGGGTCTGTTACTGCAAAAAATCGGGGGAGGGGTGGGACTCCAAAACCCGGGCCCTTTTTTTACATCTTATTTATCTCCCCCTTTTTTTTGAGGGGGTATGGGCAGGGGTGCCTGTATTTGTTACACTAAAAACCCCCCATAAAGGGGTCGCATTTAAACCCCAAGGGCTTTTTAGTTATTGGATTTTTAATTTTTAAAAAAAGGGCTATACAATAAACCAAAAAAAAAAAATTTTTAAAAAATTTGGGCATTCTATCAAGTTATTTTCAACTCAGGGAAAAGGGAAAAAAAGGAAAAAAATTACAAGTTTTAAGGGGGGCCCCAAAAGAGGGCTTGGCTATTTTTTAAAAAACTTTAAAAAACAAAAGGAAAAAAAAAAAGACTTGAAACTTTACTTTTTAAATTTTTAAAAAATTTCTTTAAATTTTTTTTAATCAATAAAAAAATCAAAATCCAAAAACCCCACCCCCCACCGCCCCAAAAAGTCCCCTACCGAAAAAAGGGGGTTTTGTTAAGCACAATTTCGGGGGGGAGCGCCCCATTGTGTTTCCTTTTTTTTGTGTGGCTACGGGCCCGGCCCCTGGGTTTGATACATTTTTATTATAAATTATATTAAAAATTTTGTGTTAAAACTAGTGTTTTCGCAAAAATGGGCCCGCATTTGTTCCGACGGACTCTGTATTCCCCCCGTTCCTTTCGTGTACGGGAAAAAAACAAACGCCCCTCATATCAAAATGCAGTAAAGTCTGTGGCCTACAATAATCACCCCCCCCTTAGGGGCTTTAATCGGGTTTCTTGCCCAAAAGTTGGGGGATAAAGGGGTAAAAATTTGCGGGGGTTTCACATCTTTTTCTAATATATTGGGCTTTTTTTTGAGGGGGTTAAAGCGGGGGCCCACGTGGATTTTATTGCCGGGGTGTGTGTGTTCGCGTGTAACACCACCCTTAAAATGCTTGGTGCAAATTTTTTAGTAAATAGTTTTTAAAACCGTATTGTTTAACCCCTTTTACCACTTTTTTCCCTTTTTTAAATGTATTCCCAGGTTTTCCCCTTTTGGGGGGTGTGGGTCCCTAAAAAAACAGCCCCTCCCAAAAGGGCCCCATGGGCACCCGTGGGTTTAAGCCGGGGAAGGGGACCCAACGATTTTTTTCCCCGTTCCCTCCGCATCTTATGTTTGCTCATCCCCTCCACTAACCACAGCTGCTTTCTCTCCCGAAAAGTTTCAAAGGGTTTTTTTGGGACCCGAGAAAAAAAGTGTTTTTTTTTTCCCCAAAAGGGGGGCCGGGGTTTTTTGGAGGTCCCTCCAGAAAAATTCATTTGGGGAAATTTTTAAAGGGTTGTTTTAAATGCATTAAAATTGTATTAAAAAATGGGTTTTAAATTTCAAATGAATGGGTTTCCCTTTTTGTATTTTATCATTTCTTTTGTTTTCTTTTTTGTTGTATTTAACCCGCATTTCATTTTTTATTGTTCCATTGCGCCACAGACATCGAGTATTTTTTCCTTTTCCCAAAAGTACACTGAAAAGGACATAAATTTTATGTCCAACTTTTTGCCCCCTCCCGAAACACGGGACAATTATACCCGTTTTTGGGGGTAAATTTTTTTAAAAAAGAATTTTTTAAACTACATTCTAACCCTGAAGTCGAAATTTCATCAACCCAAAAAGTTTTCAACCACTTACCCAAGAAAACAGAGCATAGGGCAATTCACCGGGTTCTCTAAATAAAACACAAGCCTATTGTCGCCCCTTATCCCAAAGGGGGATAATTCTTTCCCCCACCCCATCACACACACCACCCCCACACACCCCACCACAAAAACAAAAACCAAACCCCCAAACACACAACCTCACACATAAAAATTTTTTAATATAATTTTTTCTATTTAAAAATATAAAAAAAAATAAAAAAAAAAAAAAAAAATAAAATATATATATATAAAATTAATAAATAGAAATTTTTTTTGTGTTGTGTGGGGAAAAATTAATTTGGGGAAAAATAATTTTAAAAATATATTATATATATAAAAAAAAAATAAAAATATATATATATATATATATAAATATATATATTATATATATTTTATATATATATTAAAGGAAAGGGGGGAAAAGGGAAAGGGGGGGTGGGGGTTTATTTTTAAACATTTTCCTTCTTTATTTTAAATTCTGTTCCAAATTTAATTTTTTAGATCTTTAGACCACAGAAAGAAACCTTTTTTAATTGTGTTAAAATTTAGAGAACTTGTGTGTGTGTGTGTGGGGTTTTTTGGGGTTTTTGTGTGTTTGTGTTGTGTGGGGGTGGTGTTTGTGTGTGCATTTTTATAATTTTAAAAGGTGTGGGTTTTTTGTGTTATTTGGTTGGGGTGTGGGTTTTGTTTGTGGTGTGGGGGGGGGGTGGGTTTGTGTTTTTTGTGTTTTGTTTTTTTTTTTTGAAGTTGTGTTTTGGGGGGGGTGTTGGGGTTTTGTGTGTGTGTGGGTTGGGCGCCGCCCCTGTAAATTTGTTTGCCGCATGTTTGGGGCCGCGGGGTTGGCAGGTGGTTGTATTGTTGGTGTTTTACACTGGGTCGTTCGCCTTTCCCGTATGTTGGTATGTATAAAATTTTATTTTTGCGGGGGGCCGGGTTAGGCATACATCACACATTCAATGAAATTTTTGTAAACGCTTGGTTTAATTTTTTTTTGTTCCTTTGGGGTGTTGGTTTTATGGTTGTGCGGGGTTTCTGGACTTTTGGTGCTTTTAATTTGTGCTAAAAATGGTTCGTTTAGGTTTTATTGTGTGTATTGGGTTTGTGTTTTGTTTTGTGCTGCTTGGTTTTGTTGTGTGTTGTTATTGGGGGGGTGGTGGGTTTTGGTGGTGTTTGGGGTTTTGATTTTAGGGGTTTGGGGTTTTTAGTGTGGGTTTTGGGGGGGCCCTTTTATGGCTCTACCTATATACAAAAATTAAAAAAACAAAAAAAAAAAAAACAACAACAAAAATCCCCTCCCCCTCCCCCTTTAAAAAATAAAGAATTGAAAGAACCCAACTTTTTCTCCCAAGTTTTTCCGGGGCCCTTTTATTCCCAACCCCAAATTCCAAACCCCCCCCTTTTTTATAAAGGGGAAAGGGGAAAGAACAACTCAAAATAAAACAAAAAAAATCAAGGGTTTTCCAAGGAAAACTTCTTACTAATTTTATTTTTTCCACATTTAAAAACATTTTTAAGCAAAAATTTTGTCCCAAAAACTTTTTTTCAAAAAGTTATATTTCGCAAATTGCCCCACTTAAAATAGTACTAAAATTTCTTTGGGGGTTTTATAAACAAAACTTAAACAAACTATTATTAAAAGTCCTTAATTTTAAACATTCCAGCAGTCTTTTTCCTTGCAAAAGGGAATGAAAAAAGGGGAATCTAAAAAAAATTTTGTCTCCCTTATATTCCTTTGTACAGGGGTTGCTGCCCCCAAAAACCCCCTAATTAGATTAAACAATTTTTAAAAACCCCCACTTTTGCAATCGCCTCAGGGAATCATGTACAATTTGGGCCGGGTTTTTTGCAGGGGCAAAAAAATGTAGCCGTACCACTTTTTCCCCTACCTCTTTTAAACATCCCAGAAACATTTTGGGGGGAAAAAAAATCAAATTTAAAGAAATTTTTCATTGCCAGTTTCGGGTACGGGTTTTGGCATTCCAGCAGGGTTTGGGGGTTGAAACTTTTTTAAACCGAAATGGGGTTTTGGTTTAAAAAACTACTTAAAAATCTTAAAACCCCTTTTTTATTTAACAGTAAAATTTTATGGTAAAAAAAGGCTCCAAAACCAAAAAAAATGAAAAAATGGCCAAAAGCCGCTTTTGGCAGGGAACCCTCGAAATTCATTGATATTTTGGAACTAACCAAAACGGGCCAAGGACTAAGAGCATGGGGAAAGGGGAAGAGGAAAAAGAGGGAAAAAGAGGAGAGAGAGGGGGGGGAAAGAGAGTGGAGGAAAAAAGAAGAAGACAGAAGGGGGAAAAAGACAGAGAAAGAGAGAAAAAGAGAAAAGAAAACTGAGAAAAGGGGAAAAAACAAGACAAGATAAAAAAAGCTAGTTTAAGATGTAAATTGGTTATTTTAATCAATAAAAAAAAAATCACTTCATGGAAAAAACAAAAATTTAAGAAAAAATTTACGCTATTTCTTTCCCCCGCTTTGGGCAAAAATCGCCCCTTAGTCTTTTTTTCGTCTGTTTTCCTTTAAAAAAGCAAACTGAAAGAGGAGCCCTTTTTTTTTTCAGAAAATGTTTTGGGAAATGCACCTCATACACTGCATTTAAAAAAAGTTATTGGGAAAACCGAGAGAAAAAAGGGGGGCAGTCCCAAAATGACAGGGGATTTCCCAAATTTACTTTTCCCCGGCATTTTCCCCACTGGGTGAATTTTCACCCTTTCTTTGACCCGAAACCCCAGGAAAATCCGCCCCAAAAATCACTTTTGTGAAGGCACTCCTGGTTTTAAGCTTGTGGGCGTTAAAACTGTCATCTTTTTTGGGAAAAATTTATTCATTCATTTTTTTTATGTTTGAGGAAAAAAAGGATAAGCACCTTTGCTTTTTTAAAACCATTTCCCCCTATGTATACAAGGGGGGGGGAAATTTTTTCATCCTTTTTCCCTTTTCCCCGGGGAAAAAATGGTTTACCCTTTTTTTAAAAAGACCCGGAAAGGGTTTTGAAAGGGGTGTGCCCAAAATGTTATCGTGGGGTTTGCCCACAAACCCCGGGGTTTTTTTGTCTCAAATCGGGAAAACTAGGCTACCCTCACACGTCAGTGAGCTCTCCCTTTTTTTTTCACGGTTAAACTGCCAAAGAAAACGGGGGGACACACCCCTTTTGAGGGGGGGCAGGGTACATGAAAAGGGTTTTGTTTGGGCATCCATTCCTGACCAAAACTTTTCCCCCTCTATAAAACAAGGCGGAGGGGGTTTACCAAATGGGCGCAGGTTTTTAGGGGAGCGAAGACCCCCAGGGCCCCCACTTCTTAAAGGGGGCCCGCATGTTTAGGGGAATGCCCATCCCTCCCCCCTCGCTGCTTTTAAAACCTTCCCCAACCTAAGAGGGCAAAGACCCATTTAAAAATGGGTAACTGGGGGGGGTAATGAACCAAGGTGTACAGACAGGTCAAAATCATCCCTTTTGGGTAAACCCCCCGGGTCGATGCTGCTTAACCCTACTTGGGGGAAGGGGAAAACTCTGACCCCTGAGAAATCCCCCTTCCCCTTTTTACTGGGCACAAGTACGTTTTTTTAAAAAAAACTGGAAAAAATTTAAATACTCTATTTCTTCTGTTTTTGGGTTTTTAAAAAGTTTTATAAAATTCTCTGGTGCCTGAACTAGTTTTTTCGAGCTTTAAAAAATGTATTTCTGTATTATAAAGTAAAAAAATGGGGAAATTACAAAATTCTGCTATCAAAAAATTTGTATTTTGTACCCCTTTGGTCTTTGACGGTTTGGAAGTTTTTTTTATAGGGCTTTTTGGGGCCCCGAAACCTCTCCAGGCGAGAAAAAAAGAAATGGCCAAAACAAATGAAACACCACACCAACACAAAAAAACTTTTTTCATTCAAAATGTCAAAAAAAAGTCTCCCTTAAGGGGGTTGCCCGTGATTTGATTGGCAAATTTTTGTGTGTTGTTGGTGTTGGTGGTGTGTGTTTTGTTTGGTGGGTTGTGTTTGTTTGTTTTTTTTTATTTTTTTTTAATAAAATTATATATATATATTTTTTTTTTTTTATTTTTTTTTTAGGGGTTTTTTTTTTTGTATATATGTTTTTTTATGTTTTTTTTTTATTTTTATTTTTGGGGTGTTTGGGGTTTTGGGGTTGTTTTTTTTTGTTTGGTTTTTTTTTTTTTTTTTTTTTGGGGTGTGTGTTTGTGGTTGTGTTGGGGTGACCTTTATTTTTTGGGTTTTTTTATTTCCCTTTTCCCGTAAAAGGGAAAATTTCTTTTCACAAAACAAAAAAGGACCCAAATACCTTTGAAAAAAACCCCCGTGTTTAAAAATAGGGCAAAAGAGATCTCTGCAACGAAATGAAAAAAAAGTTTCTTTTTTTTGCATTTAAATTTTTTCAGAATTTCATTTTCCCCTATTCTCTCAGAGATTGTTTGGGGGAACCCCCATTTCTCAAAGGGGGAAGGGCGGGGTAGCCCCCTTTTGGATAGAACATTGTGCCCCCAATCTGACGGGCTTCAGTTCTAATTTTTCCCTTCAAAAAAAGGGGTTTTTTCCCCCTTTTAAATTAACATCGTAAGACTCCCTTCTCCCCATTTTAAAAATCCTTCGGGTGAGCTATTAAAACCCAGGCCGTGTACGAACGCACGCAAAAATTTGGGCACATGTTAAAAAAAATGTTTCCCCCCCCTTTTAAAAAAATAGGGCCCTTGTTGTTTTTGGGGGGAAAATGAAAACAAAAAATTTTTTAAAAACTGCATAGCACAGGGAATGGATGTTTAAAAAACATAAAAGTCTTAACCATTTTTCTCGTATGAAAGAGTAAATACTAATAAAAGAATTATATATACTATATAAATATATATTAAAATTTTATAATAAAAAAAAATAATAAAAAACAAAAAATAAATGACAAAATGAAAAAATTGGGGCAAAACCCTGCCCCATACACTGCAGTACACTGTCACACTGGGGGGGAAAAGAAAGGAAAAGAGAAAAGAAAAAGAGAAAAGGGGGAAAAAAGAGAGAGAGAGAGAGAAGGGGAGAGAAAAGAGGAAAAGAGATGAGATGGGGGGGGGGGAGAAAAGGGGAAAAAAAAAGAGAAAAGAGAGAGAGGATATCGTCAGGGTACATGATTCCCCAAAATTTTTTCTTTTCCCACATTCAACCCCTGTCTGATTTATGGCCTTTTTCTGATGGCGGAACCGGGAAAACCCTGCACCTCCCCTTCTTGGAGGCACTTTTTCTCTTTAGAGTGTTTTTTTGGGGTTGTTAAATACGGGCATCTCCCTAGGGTAGCATCACCTTCTGGGGATTAGCTTTGTTTCAGGGGGAAAGGGTTTTAAAGATACCCAGAGTGTTTGTTTTTTTCTCTGCCATCCAAGGGGGGGGACATTGGGGTTTAGGTTTTACAAAAAAAATCGTCATCAAATTTTTTTCAAATTTTGGTTTATAAAATTTTTCTTTTTGAATTCCCTTTTGGGTCCCATTTTTCCCGAAATTTTTTTTTTGAGACTCAAGCTGGTTGGGGAAAAAAAAGTTGTTAAAAATTTGATCCTTTTAAAACGTCTATAATTTACCCTTTTTACATGGGCTTTTTTTTGTACCACGTCCCTAGCTTGCTTTATCCATCAAACCCTTTCCCTTTGGGCTGGTCGACAGTTTTGGAAACAAATTTTCTGGGAAAATTTTTTTTTAAACCCGGGACGCACTCCCCGAAAAGGGTGGGTTTTAGCTTCCGGGAGTATTCCCTTCCCCACAAGGGGGGGCCAAAACCCCGGGCTCTAGATGTCTTTTCCCCTTTTTTTCTGTCTGCCTCTTTGTCTCCCCCTTGTAAAGTTCCCGTAGGACTCTTTTTTTGGGCCCCTTTTAATTGTGTGGGGATGTGGGCGTTTTTTGACCCCCTTCCGGTTTTTTCGTCAAAGGGGTTAACCCTTCTACCAAAAAATTTGAATTTCCCAAAAAGTGTTTTAAAAAAATTAAAGGCTAAAAAGTCAGAAGGGCACGAAAATAGGTTTTTTTTTAATTCTTTAATTGTTTTTTAATTTTTTTTGTTTTGGGTTTAACTTACTGAATAAATTTTTTGTTTAAGGGCCCTTTTCCCTTGAAAAAGTAGAAATTTAAAAAAATTGTGAAAATTTTTCGACCGGGAATACTTTTTTTTGACGCCTGTAAGGCCCCCCAGTTTCCCCTCCTACCCTTTTAAAATTTTTCCCGGGTCAACAAAAAACTTTGACCAAAAAATGCAATTTTAAATGATACAAAAAGCATGAAAAGCCCCCAAAACCAAAAAGGCAAAAAACAAGGAACAACAAAAAAAAAGGAAAAAACAAAAAAAAGGAAAAAAGTCAAAAAGACAACACAAAACCCCCCACGACACACAAAAGTCAAAAGACAACCCCA
Organism: Stramonita haemastoma; assembly: GCA_030674155.1. Lineage (NCBI taxonomy): Eukaryota > Metazoa > Mollusca > Gastropoda > Neogastropoda > Muricidae > Stramonita > Stramonita haemastoma. The sequence continues at coordinate 18,927 of JASPKP010003379.1, forward strand.
AAACCCCCCAAAGACCAAAAAAAATGTCAAAAAATGGGCCCCTTTTCCCCCAAACGGTTTTTTCTGGCTTCGCAAATGGCAAATTTAAAAAATTAGGAAAAATTGTGTTTTGTGGTGGGTTTGTGTGTTGGGTGTGTGTGTGGGTGTGGTGTGGTGGGGTTTGTGGTGTGTGGTTTTGTGTTGGGTGTTTTGGGGTTTGTGGTCTGTGTGTTGTGTGTTGGGGGTTTTCCGTGTTTTTTTTTCCCGTGTGGTTTTGTTGTTTTTTTTCTGTGTTTGTGTGGGGGGGTTTGGGGGGGGGGGAGGTTTGTGGGGGGTTTGTGGTGGGGATTTTGGGGTGTGTGGTGGGGTGTTTGTGTGTTCGTGGCCCTGTGTTGTGTGTTGGTTTGTGTTGTTTGGGGGAGAAAAGAGAGAGAGAAAAAAAAGAAAAAGAAAAGAGGAAAAAAGAAGAAAAAGAGAGGAGAGAGAGGGAAAAGGGGAAAAGGGTTAAAGTGGAATAAAGTTATAAAAAATGAAACCAAAAATAAAAAAATTAAAGTTAAAAAAAAGGAAAGAAAAAAAAAAAAGAGTTTTTGGGGATGGGAAAAGGGAAAGGTTTTTAAAGGGTTTTAAGGGTTTTTCCTTTTTTCGGGAAATTTGGGTTTTTTTTTGCCCCCGGCAGGAAATTTTTGGAGAAAAACGGGGTTTTAAAAGGGGGAAAATGGAAAGAGTTGAAAAGGTTAAAAAGGGGGGTGAGGGAAGAGATTTGGAAGGGGTAAAAAACCCTGGAAACCAGGAAGGAATTAAGGAAATTTTTTAAAAAAGGGAATTGTTGTTAAAAAGGGTTTTAAAAAAATTTTTTAGAGGGCATTCCCCAAAAGGATTAATTGCGATATAAAAAAGAGGAAAAGAGGTTGTTTAGGGACGGAAAGGAAAAGAGAAAGGGGGAAAAGAGGGGGGGAAGAGAGTTTAAGAGGGGGAAGGAGAAAGGAATGGGAGAGAGAGGAAAAAAAGAGGAGAGAGGGGTAAGAGAAAAAGAGAGGAAAAGACAAAAAGTGGGGGTTGAGGTTTTTAGGAGTGTTGGGAAAGTAAGGAGGAAGAGGGAAGGGAGGCCCCAAAAAACCCCAAATGGG
>JASPKP010003380.1:0-17500 GCA_030674155.1 Stramonita haemastoma
ACACACACACACACACACATTCATGCATGTAAAACTCATGGTCGCACGCGCGTGCGCGCGCGCGCGCGCACACACACACACACACACACACACACCACACACACACACACACACACACACACACACACACACACACACACACACGTGATCAAGATGGCGGCAGCGTTCAGAGGCTAACGTAACGCTCTGCTGGACGATCACTCCTCTACTGGAATAATGACCAGATCCAGAAGCCTAGGCGGCCATTTACATCGAAAGCCTGCTAACGACGCCAACGACACCAACGACACCCGACTGAAGCAGGACAGAACCCCCCGACGAGCACCCGAAGTTTCCAGGCGACAGGAATCCATGTTCCAGCCTGCCTCTACCTCTGGAAAGGAAGAACTGGGGCTCCGAAAAACGACCGACAATTCCAGAGACACAGTGAGTGAGATAAAAGATCTAAAACTATTAGTTGCCTCACTGTGTGAAAAGATTAATTCGCTGGAAAATCGTATCAGCCAGCTAGATCAACACGTTTGCTGTTACTCTCAGCCAGAAAAAACAGTAGACCTACGTTGTGTTGACAAAGAGACCCAGACAGACAGTCCCGAAAAACTAGAAAAACAACAATGTAGCTATGCTCAGGCTGCCAGATCAGCTGCACCAGTACCTTGTAAAAAAGCACCAGTGAAGAAGTCAGGTGCAGGGCTAGTGCAGCAAAAAAGAAATGAAAAAGCTGCATCAAACAAGGTATATTTAGAAAAAACTGTTCAGGCCGCAAATGACGTCAAGACTGTCACTGACGTCAAACATCCATCTCCTAAAAGAAAAATAATCGGATCTAAACAGAAAGAAGAAGACCGAGATGTACCACAGGTCGTGTTCCTTCACGACTCTGTCATGAAAGGCGTTAATGCTGACAGACTAGGGCTTTCCTATGGCTTTAACATGGTCTCCTGTAAAGCCCTCAAAATAGGGGATATACAACCAGCCCTGGACACAGCATTCTCCCAATCTGACAGACCTTTAGATGCTGTGGTCATTCATTGCGGAATAAATGACATAAAGACCTCTGACCCAAGACTTACCAGCAAGAAATACATTGACTGTATAAATGGTATTGTAGCTGACCACCAAGAGCAAAAATCGTTGTCAGCAAGATTGCTCCGGTTAGAGATTCAAAACTAAATGTTCAGAGAGAACTTTTCAATGCGCTAATCAGCGCTGAACTACACGATGTTGTCAATGTGTCCTTAGTTCACCACTCCAACCTTTCAACACACAGCAGGGTTCTAAAGGACGGTCTGCACCCCTCACGGAGAGGATCCAGTCTGCTGGCAGTCAACGTCGGCAGACACGCCCGTCAGCTGTTCTGGCAGACTCCGAGGAAGACCAGAAGACATCCAACTCTGCAGCCACCCAGCAAGAACTTTCCAGCATTCCCCCGTGTCTTACCGCAGGTTGGAGAGAGGGGTCCGTGGTGGAACATGTGTGGTTATGTAGGAGAATGGTACTGAACATTTATGAATTGATTGAAAAAACTGATTTTGAGATTTTATTAGTGTCATCATTGTAGATCTGTGATTGATTCTGGCTCTCACTTTCTGAACGCATTTTCTATTGCTCAGATTAAGTCTATTAGTAATAGTTGCAACTGAGCTATCTTGAATTTTTGTTTTCATTTATTTATCAATTGATTTGTTTACTTTTCTTCATTGTTCTATTCTCATTTAAAAATGGTACAACTATGTCCAGTAAGGATATTACAGTGGAACTGTAGATCAGTGGTGACAAACCTACACTATCTTATTCAGCATCTTTCCACAGTCAGGTATCATATATTAGTTTTACAGTCATTGAATGTCAGTCAAAACAAGTTGCCAAGACTGGCAAATTTTTACTATCCACCAATGCATGAAAACATTATTAATGATACAGAAAAGATAAAAACCGCTATATACATACGTGAAAACATGGAATATAGTTCATGTATCTCACCAGCACCATCTAATATATTGAATCTATATTCCTGTGCAGCAAATGTTAAAGTCGATAATCATCTCATCATAAAGGTTGTTTCTGTATATCTTCCTAAAGGACCAAATGAGGAAAATACTGAATGGATTCGTACATTGCAAGATTCAAATAAAAAGTGGCTAGTTGTAGGTGACTTTAATGCACATTCTCCTTTCTGGGATAAGGGTTGCACGTCAATAACTAGCAATAGATTTGTTGAAAATATAGTAGATTCTTGCCTTTACTTATTAAATAATGGTAGTGTAACAAGAATCCCAGATATTGCAAGTCATAGGGCAAGCGCCATTGACTTGTCTTTCATTTCTCCTGTGCTTGTTTCAAATTGTAAATGGGAAACACACACCAACACTTTAGGGAGTGATCACTTACCAATTATGATTACCCTTAATGACCACTCCTGTCGATTTAGTAATGATAAAGATGCTATCCCAAAATATAATTATGGTCTTGCAGACTGGAATAAATTTAATGCTTTTCTAGCAGCAGTAAATACAGAAAGTATTAAAGATGATGATGTTGATATTTTTTACAAAAAGTTTACAGATAAAATTTTAGAAGCTGCTGCTGCGTCAATTCCAAAATTTTCATCTTTGAAATCCAACAAACACTCAGGTAATATATGGTGGAATGATTCTTGCCAGAAAGCTGTAAATGAGAAAAAAGAAAAATATAAAAACTATATTAAAGAGCGTAATGAACATAATCATCTCTTAATGAAAAGAGCAAACTCTGCATGCAACAGTATTATAGCACAAGCTAAGCGTAGTTTTTGGAGTAGTTTTTGTACAAAAAATGTTTTCAACTATACAGATCTAAAAAAGGTGTGGAAAAAATTCAATGACATGAAAAATGGGGTTTGTTTACAGAATTGTCCAATCAAAATAGAGGAAAATGAAGTTCTTTCTGATTCAGAAAAAGCTGAAATTTTCGTGAATATATTTTCTGATTCTATGAGTACTGAAAACCTTTCAGCTAAATCTAAAGCTTTTAGAGAAACTGAGGTACAGAAAGATGACTATTTAGATCCAGAATGCGATAATGCACACTTTGTGAATGCCCCTATTACGTTGCAAGAAGTAAGAGATGTAATCTTTTCTCTGCCCACTAAAAAGACATCAGTGGGTAAAGATTCCATATCGAATGAACTACTAAGGCATCTGCCTAATAACTGGTTAATCTTGTTGTCAGACCTTTTTCAGCACTGCTGGATAACTGGAATTATACCTCAATCATGGAAACATTCTATTTTGATACCAGTATTAAAGCAAGGAAAAAACAAGAGTGATAAAAATAACTATAGACCAATTGCACTAACTTCTCATACAGGAAAGTTGATGGAAAAAATAATCTTAAACAGACTGACACATTTTTGTGGCAAAAATAAAATTATACCTATAAATCAGGCAGGTTTCCGTAAGGGTAGATCTACAGTTGATCATTTGGTAAAACTAACGACTCATGTAAAACATCAGTTTGCTCGCAGGAAGAATGTACTAGCCACTTTTTTTGACGTACATAAAGCATATGATCATGTGTGGCATGAGAGATTGCTATATAAACTGAAATCTATTGGCCTTTCTGGCAGTATTTACTTCTATATTAAAAGTTTTTTGTCAGAAAGAATCATTCAAGCTAAAGTTGGAAATTGTTATTCTACTCCAAGATCACCACACATGGGTATCCCACAAGGTTCAGTAATATCACCCTATCTATTCAATATTTTATTGTATGATCTTCCTAGACTTTTATCAAGCAGTGCTGTTCTTGTACAATATGCTGACGACATATGCATGTGGATGGATGTTACAATGAAAAAGAAAACACCCAAAAGACAGTTGAAGTTCTATCAAAATGTATATCAAAAAGAAATTGACAAACTCAGTAGTTATCTTTTTGAAAATGGTCTCTCACTTTCACCTGAAAAAACCAACCTTGTCCTTTTTAACAACGGTGTTGACCCACAAGATTTACCTAATTTTCGAATTAATGGAGAAGATCTAGAATACAAACAAGCAGTGAAATTTTTAGGAGTATACCTTACTTCTAAGTTAATGTGGAATCAACATATTGAATACTTGGCAACTAAAGCTAAAAAAGTTCTTAACTTCTTAAAAGTTACCAGTAAACAACCATGGGGGCACTTCTGTATTAAAGCATCTATCCTTGTCCCTTGTGCGCTCAAGACTGTCCTATGGACAAGAAGTCTTTTTCAGTGCTCCAAATTACTTGCTTAAGAAAATCCAGAGTCTTGATTGTAAAGCTTTTCGACTTGCTTTAGGTGTACCACCTCATGCCTCATCTATAGGCACATATAAAGAAGTAGGGGTTCTGCCTTTGAATGACTATCGACAACTTGCTGTGGCAAAATATGTTCTAAGAAGTACAGCAAATGATAGCAATGTTGAAAAAGAAGTCCAGATAAAGTCTGACTTTCACTTTCCGAAAAGAGCAAGAACTATTAGCTCACTTACCACAATTAGCACGTATACCTCTACACTTTTTACACATTCAGAACTTAACCCAAATGAAATACCTAAATCAGAGGTAAAGTCAGCTCCCTGTCCACCTTGGGAACTGCTTAAAGCTCATTTTGACATTAATTATTATTCTGTAAGAAAAGTTGACAATGTTAACATTCTTACATCATTAGTAAAGGAACATATTCAAACCACTTACCCTGATCATCTCAAAATCTATAGACAGGTGCAGCTTTCATTATCCCATCATTGAAAGTAGAACGATCTTTCAACCTGGGAAAAAATAAATCTATATTTACAGCTGAGCTAACTGCCATTCTGTTGGCATTATACCATGTACTTGACTTCCCTAAAAACATATTCAACATCCTTATGTGTGTCGATTCTAAATCGGTTTTGCATGCTTTAAACAATTCTACTTCTAAAGTAAGAAAAGACCTCATCACTGAAATCAGGCATCTGGTACACTTTTTGATTTTAAGAGGTAGCACTATTACTTTCTGTTGGGTTCCCTCACATACTGGTATCTATTTTAATGAAAAAGTTGACTGCCTTGCAAAGTTTGGAGCCAGGTGTAAAAATAATTCTTGTGAAATAAATGTTGCCTTATCTCTGCATGAGGGATATAACTTGCTACAAAACGCTTGCTGGAAGCATTTCAGAAAGAAGATAAATGAGTCTGGCTATTGTCCGTATAATAGCCGCACAAGCAATGTGATAGATTTTCAGAATGCTTTAGTATGTAACAAAGTTTCTGGTTGGTATAATCGGAGAAATGTGTCATCCCTCATTTATAGATTTAAACTAAACGCATTCAGGACAAAATACGTAAAAGATGTAAACTGTATTTGTAGTGAGAAGATTACAAATAGTCATGTCATTTTCAATTGTGAACATTTAAAAACATTTTTACCTGCTGTACCTAGTTTGTCACTGGATCAGATTTTGTCTGAACCTTCTTTGCTGTTGGACATTGTGTTAGCGCTGAAAAGAAGTCCAATAATCCAGTTTTTGTAGTGTTAGGATTAGTTTCTTATTTCAGCATTGTTAAATGACATTTTTCTGTTTATTGTTAACTCTTTCAGGTTTTTGTTTTGTTTTGTTTTGTTTTTTTGTTTGTTTGTTTGCTTGTTTTTGTTTGTCTAAAATCACAAAATGTGAATAGACGTTAAACTGAAGATACATTACATTACACACACACACACAGAGAATCTTCTACAATGCTATCAACCAAAGGGAAGTCTGTCCTAATTAAGTATATTGAACATTATGTTTTTACTTACTGGTATTTGTTGACAGATACAGCGGAGTTACACAATTATTCAAGTTCATTGATTCTTTGTTAAAATCTCTATATTTTTGGATGTTAGATTGTTGATTTGCTGATGTATGATTTAATGATATATTTAGTGTTACTTTCTAAGTATCCTAGACAGTTAAACAATGACAAGAATGAAAACTATTTGAATATTTAGAGATATTTAGAGACAGAAAAAAAAAAAAGATTAAAAAAAAGAAAAAAAAAAGTGATGTGCACATTTTGGTCAACCGCATTAAAAAGATATCTGTGTTCACAATTGCAATTAACAAATTAGTAGAAAATGAGAATTTTATCGTGGAATATTAGAAGTATATATGGAAAAATAGATGGAATTAGTGTAAACAAACTAAATGATGCACACATAAAAGACATGTTGACATTATACGATATAATATTTTTACAGGAAACACATTTAGATCAGAAAGCTGTAGAGGACGTAACTCTACCAGGATATATGTCTGTACACTACTGCAGAACAAAAGGAAATAACTCTGTTAGTGCTTCAGGAGGTATTTCAGTTTTCATTAAGGAGGGGTATCGGAAAAGTATAAAATTTTTACCGCAAAATAATTCAGATATTGTATGGTTACAAATTTTACAGCACAACTCTTTATCATCAAACAATATTTTCATAGGATGTACATATATTCCTCCCGAATTTTCTTCTTTTGGAAGAGTTCACTCAAGAAAAATATGGGACAATTTAGAACAAGACATAGAAAGTTTATCTCATAGAGGCCATATAGTTTTGTGTGGAGATCTGAATGCGCGAACAGGGAGACTGGCTGATTTTATAGAAATAGATTCAAAATCAAGTTATTACAATTTACCTGAAGAAAGAGAATATGACCAGTGTCACCTAAGGTGTTCAATGGATAGAATTATACAGAAAAATGGCAGACTTTTAGTTGATATTTGTACAGAAAATCAAATGTATATATTGAATGGCAGAACATTAGGAGATCTACAAGGTAAGTTTACATGCTTTCAACCTCAAGGCTGTAGTATTGTGGATTATTTCATTTGTTCAAACTCATTTATGAAAAAGGTGAAACATATGAAAGTTAAAGATTTAATGCAGTATTCGGATCATTGTCCACTTGATTTAGATATAGATATACCAATCATAAACAAAACATATATGCACAAGTCCATCAAAATAATGAGAGATACACAGGCAGAGTATATAACTAAAGATTCACCACAACAAATACGATTTTTATGGATAAAAATTCCAAAGAACAATTTCAAAGGGCACTTTTACTACCATCAATGCAACTGCATATAACACAAATAAAAAATCAAACAAAAACAGTGTTAGAACAAATAGATAAAAATACAAAGCAATCTAATTTAACAAATGTAGTCAATGAATGTTCCAAGCAACTGTCTGATATCTTTATCAAAGTGGCAAAATTAAGCTTGAAGACCAGAAAGTCAAAACCTTTAAGAAGAATTAAATGCAATAAAAAATGGTTTGACTCAGAATGTACAAGTACGAGAAAAGAAGTAAAATCTTTACTAAACGCAATGAACAGAACTCCATATAAACTTGAACTTCGGCAGAAATACTTTCAAAAAAGAAAACAGTACAATACTTTGATAAAAAATAAAAAGAAAATCTTCAAAAATAAGTTAGTATCGCAGCTACATGACGCCATCGAAGAAGATCCAAGTATACTGTGGAAAACTTTACAAAAATTAAAAGAAAGTGAAGATGATGGATTGAAACATCAAAATCATATTAGTAACAGTAAGTGGACTGGACACTTAAAAACACTAGTAGGAAAAGAGCCGCAAATAGATCCAGAACGCAAAAAGCAAGTACAAATCATGTTCGAAAAATTGAAAATAACTGATAACCCACTCTTAGATAAGCAAATTACAACAGAGGAAATTACAAAAACAATCAAAAGACTTAAAAATAACAAATCGCCAGGAAAAGATGGAATAACAAATGAAATGATTAAATCAGCTTCATCTAGTCTTATAGAGACAATGCGAGATATTTTCAATTTAGTGTTAGAAACGGGTATATATCCCTGGGACTGGAAAGTGGGAGTGAATGTTCCTATCTATAAAAGTGGATGCACATATAACCCGGAAAACTACAGAGGCATCACATTAACAAACACTATAGGGAAACTTTTTTGTCAAATACTAAATCATAGAATATCCGAATATTTAGAAAATAACAATAGTATTGTCAGAGAACAAGCTGGATTCAGGAAAACATGCAGAACTACGGATCATATTTTTCTACTTAACAACTTAATAGATAAAGTACTAAAAGTAAAGACTAAAAGACTCTATTGCTGCTTTGTAGATTTTCAGAAAGCTTTTGACAATGTTTGGCATGAAGGTCTTCTAATAAAGCTAAACAAAATAGGGATAACAGGTAAAACCTATAATGTTATTAAAAACATGTATTCGAATGCAACAGTAGTTGCAAAAATACAAGGAAAACACACTGATGAAATCATAGTAAAAAGAGGGGTGCATCAGGGAAATACATTAAGTCCTACATTATTTAATGTGTATGTCAATGATATAGTTCAATATATTGACGAGAAAGATTCGCCGTACATAACTGCAACAGATAGAATTCCTTGTTTACTCTATGCTGATGACCTAGCATTACTATCAACAACCAAAGTAGGTCTTCAAATTAAGCTGAATAAACTGCAAGAGTACATTTCGAACTGGGGTTTAAGGATAAACAAATCAAAAACAAAGGTAATAGTCTTTACGAGATCACCTCCTAAAATTCCAATTTATTTTAAATGTGGAGAACATGTAATTGAAACAGTAGAAACATATAAATATCTAGGTGTCATTTTTCATCAGAATGGTAAGTTTCAAGCAACTCAAGAACATTTAGTAAAACAAAGCAACAAAGCATTGTACGCCTTTAAAAGAGCAGTTCATGGACAGAATTTAAAGACAACTATAATAATGCGTTTATTTGACTCACTAATAACCCCTGTTTTAACTTATGGAGCAGTCAACCAGTGATTGTAGAATTCATATATGTCCTGTTATGTCAGATATTTTTCCTACTTTCCTTTTATCCCCATATTGCATTGTGGCCTAAGGTCGATGTGCAATTAAATCATTTCAGTGTTCAGTGTTCAGTGTTCTCTCTGTCTCTCTCTGTCTCTCTCTGTCCTCTCTGTCTCTCTGTCTCTCTCTGTCTCTCTCTGTCTCTCTCTCGCTCTCTCTCCTCTCTCTCTCTCTCTCTCTCTCTCTCATCTCTCTCTCTCTCTCTCTCTCTCTCTCTCTCTCTCTCTCTCTCTCTCTCTCTCTCTCTCTCTCTCTCTCTCTCTCTCTCTCTCTCTCTCTCTCTCTCACTCTCTCTCTCTCTCGTCGACTCGGCGTGATCTCCCTTGGAGGTAGGCAGGAAGATTATTTTGCTGTTCATTTGTTTACCAAATACTACATTTCCATCCAAAACAATGCCCGTTGTCGGCCTACCAACAACGTTGAACGTTACATTGGATGCCCTGCTCCAAGAAAATCAACTCACATCTTGGAAAATCGCTGGCAGTGGCAACAGCACAGTTGTTGTGCTACGACTGCAAGCCAGCCCAGCTAACAGCAGCAACATGGCGCAACAATGCACCCCTGCCATCTCTCACAGCTATAGAAAGAAGCCGCCAAGCCAGACTGACAGAGACAGGAGAAGGGCGGAGGAGAGGAGAAGGACAGCGCAGAGGCAAGAAGAAACGGAGGAGAGTGAAAATGTTATAATAGAGGAACATTCACAATGTTTATTTGTGCCCACACCTCCTTCAAGCTGCGCTGTGTTACGCACTGACACACCCCCTTCTGCCAACAGCACACTGTCACAACAAGGCGCACGTGAAATCTGCAAAGGGACGGAGAACGGAAAGCCCGCTGATCTGCAAAGTGACATTGACCTTGCGTCTGTGTTGACATCGGAAACTCCGGACTGTGACGATCCCCTCGCAAAACTTCAGGAAGTCGGAAACAGTGCCGATGCCGTCAAGGACTATGTGGCTGAACTGACTGATAGATCCTTGCAGCGGAGGCTAAGGGACACACGCAGGAACCAGGACTTTCGTCGAGTGTTCACCAGCAAACGGCATACGGACACGATACTTTGTGAAAGTGACGATCTCGTGTTTCGCTTTCAATGGACTGATGCTGGTGACACACCCCCGGATTTGTTTTGGTTCGTAAAGAAGGACACCAGGCTGATGACCCGTCAGGAAAGCGTTGTCTACCAGAAGCTGAAGCTGTGGTCCCTTGCTGACCGGGAGAAACTGAATACACATATACACACATACATACACAAACACATATCACATATCACCATCATCCTTATTATCCTCTACCTCTTCCCCAATCCTTCTCCTTCCTCCTCCTATCTCCTCCCTGGAACGCACACACACACACACACACACACACACACACACACACACACACACACACACACACACACACACACACACACACACACACACACACACACATACTTACACACACGACCACACCACACACAAACACACACACCACACACACACACACACACACACACACACACACACACACACACACAACACACACACACACACACACACACACACACACACACACACACACACACACACACACACACACAAACAAACACACACACACACACACACAAACACAGGGTAATATTTGAATTTCAATTTGTTTTTTGAATTTTGTACCACTTTATATCACTGCATATCACAAATGCAGCCAATGCAACACCCATCACAGTCAAAGGAGAAGCGCTGGAAGAGGTGGAAAGCTTCACATACCTCGGCAGCATCGTGGACACACAGGGAGGAACAGACACAGACGTCAGAACCCGCATCGGTAAAGCAAGGGCAGCCTTCAAGCAGCTCAGAAACGTGTGGGGATCAAGCGACATCAGCATCGCCACCAAGACCAGGCTCTTCAACACCATCATCAAGCCAATACTAATGTATGGAGCAGAGACCTGGAGAAACACCGTCACCACCATGAAGAAAATCCAGGTCTTCATCAACACCTGCCTCAGGAAGATCCTCAAGGTACGATGGCCAGACAAGATCAGTAATGAAGAATTATGGCAAAGAACCAGACAACAACCTGTTGAGAAAGAAATCCTACAGAGACGTTGGCGATGGATAGGACACACCCTACGGAAACCTGTATCCAGCATCACAAGACAAGCTCTCACCTGGAATCCACAAGGGAAAAGAAAGAGAGGGCGGCCTAGAAATACCTGGCGCCGGGACCTGGATGCAGATGCGAAAAAGATGGCAAGACGTGGGGACAGCTGGAACGCCTAGCCCAGAGCCGAGATGCCTGGAGACAGCTAGTTGGCGGCCTATGCCCCAGAAGGGACCACAGGCAGACATGACACATGACATTATATCACTGCAGATTTCTCTGCGTGAAATTCGGGCTGCTCTCCCCGGGGAGAGCGCATCGCGACATGTGCAGCGCCTACCAATTTTTTTTCTTTTTCCTGCATGCAACTGTATTTGTTTCCCTATCAGAAGGGCTTTTTCGCATAAGTTGTCACAGTTTAATGATAGAGAAAGGGAGGCACCAAAATATGCCCAGAGAGGACAGAAAATGTAAAAACTGTGACAAAATAGAAGACGAATTTCATTTACTCGATGAATGTGTCTTATATGATGAACTTAGAAACAATTTGTTACTAAAGATTAAAACAAGAGACAAAGAATGTAAACAATGTATAGATAAGTTAAGCGACTTAATCACAGTTGATATCTATCAAGCAGATATCATTAGATATGTGAATGTATGGAGAAACGAGACAAAGAAAAGTAGAATGCAACATGTTTTTAGTGGACATCATTTGGGCAGAAAGATAATTAAAACTGATGTTTGTTTTGTTGTGTCAAATAGGTCTGCATGACTTAAATGGCAATAAATATTCTGAATCTGAATCTGAATCTGAATCTGAATCTGAATCACACACACACACACACACACACACACACACACACACACACACACACACACACACACACACACACACACACACACACACACACACACACACACACATCACACACACATACACTCTCTCTCATTCACTCACTCACTCACTCACTCACACTCACTACTCACTCACTCACTCACTCACTCACTCATCCTCTCTCTCCTCTCTCTCTCTCTCTCTCTCTCTCTCTCTCTCTCTCCTCTCTCTCTCCTCTCTCTCTCTCTCTCTCTCTCTCTCTCTCTCTCTCTCTCTCTCTCTCTCTCTCTCTCTCTCTCTCTCTCTCTCTCTCTCTCTCTCTCTCTCTCTCTCTCTCCTCTCTCTCCTCCCCCTTTCACTCTCACTCACTCTCACTCACTCTCACTCACTCACAACACCAGAGCGCTTGCACGCAAGCACTCTCGCCTATACGCACACGCACAGACACACACTTACACACTATACCCCCGACAAACACAAAAACCACTTCAAAAATAGAAATTTACACACTCTCATGCACACCTATCACACACCTACCACACACACACACACACACACACACACACACACACACACACACACACACAACACACACACACACACACACACACACACACACACACACACACACACACACACACACACACACACACAACACACAACACACACACACACAACACACAACACACACACACACACACACACACACACACACACACACACACACACACACACACACACACACACACACACACACACACACACCACACACACACATACACTCTCTCTCATTCACTCACTCACTCACTCACTCACACTCACTTACTCACTCACTCACTCACTCACTCACTCACTCATCTTTCTCTCTCTCTCTCTCCTCTCTCTCTCTCTCTCTCTCTCTCTCTCTCTCTCTCCTCTCTCTCTCTCTCTCTCTCTCTCTCCTCTCTCTCTCTCTCTCTCTCTCCTCTCTCTCTCTCTCTCTCTCTCTCTCCTCTCTCTTCTCTCTCTCTCTCTCTCTTCCTCTCTCTCTCTCTCTCTCTCTCTCTCTCTCTCTCCCCCTTTCACTCTCACTCACTCTCACTCACTCTCACTCACTCACAACACCAGAGCGCTTGCACGCAAGCACTCTCGCCTATACGCACACGCACAGACACACACTTACACACTATACCCCCGACAAACACAAAAAACCACTTCAAAAATAGAAATTTACACACTCTCATGCACACCTACCACACACCTACCACCACACACACAACACACACACACACACACACACACACACACACACACACACACACACACACACACACACACACACACACACACCACACACACACACACACACACACACACACACACACAACACACAACACACAACACACAAACACACACACAACACACACACACACACACACACACACACACACACACACACACACACACACACACACACACACACACACACACAACACACACACACACACACAACACACAAAACCCACAAACACACACACACACACAAACAACACACAACACACACACACCACACACACACCACACACACACCACACACACACACAAATCAGTTTCAATACGAAACTTTTCATATAAAATTTTGTAAACAAATCCTGGGAGTTCATAAAAAAAGCATTGGTACGGGTGAATTAGGAAGATTTCCACTGACCCTTAAAATCGTTTGCCAGATAATATCCTTTTGGATTCATTTAACAGAATCAAAACCAAACTCTTATATTAGAATAGTATACGATTATTTGTATCAGACGAATACATGTGATACATGGATCAAAGCTGTAAAAAATATCCTTTACACAATTGGGTTTAAACATGTGTGGAAAACCAGAGTATTTTTGATGTTCATCGGTTAAGCTATGCAGTTCAAAGAAAGCTTCAGGCCATGCATAAAACATTCTGGAACAACCAGAAGAAACAGTTTTCAAAACTGAAATTCTATTATTTTGTAACCAAAGAATACAGATTGGAACCATATCTAAACTATGAAAACAAAAAACATAAAAATACTTTTTGTAAATTTTGCTTAAGCTGTCACGATCTAATGGTATTATTATTATTATTATTATTATTATTATTATTATTATTATTATTATTATTATTATTATTATTATTATTATTATTATTATTATTATTATTGTTGTTGTTGTTGTTGTTGTTGTTGTTATTACTCTTTTATATCGAGGATAATGGAATAAGCTCTCTTGTGCTTTTTTTGCATCAAGTCCCCGTGTGTATGCAGTTTTGTAAATGTCATCTGTTCCCTCCGGCACACGATGGACTTACTCTTATGAAAAGCGGAACAGGATTTAACGTGTGCGCAAGACGTTCAGCGTGCATTCGCACACGGGCCTCGGTTTAAAGTCTCATCCGAAGGACCCAAAATATGCTCAGAGAGGACAGAAAAAAGTGAATACTGTAACAAAATAGAGGATGAATTTCATGTACTAGATGAATGTGTGCTATATGATGAACTCAGAAACAATTACTCATTAAAAGTTAAAACCAAAGACAAAGAACGTAAATTTTTTTTTTTTTTAAACATATAAAGTTAAGCAACATAATCACAGTTGATACCTATCAAGCAGGTATCATTAGACATGTGAATAAATGTTTTGAGAAGAGAGAAAAAGAGAAGAATGCAACATGTTTTTAGTGGACACCATTTTGGGCAAACTGTTTTGTTGTGTCAAATAACAAATGACTGCATGACAAATGGCAATAAAATATTTTGAATCTTGAATCAATCACACACACAACACAAACACACACAACAGACACACACAACAGACACACAACAGACATACACAACACACACACATGCACACAACACACACACACACACACACACACACACACACACACACACACACACACACACACACACACACACACACACACACACACACACACACACCACACCACACCACACCACACCACACCACACACCACGGGGACGGATAGCCTAGTGGTCAGAACATTGCGCTGGCAATTTGACAACCCAGGTTCGTATCCGGTTGAAGAGATTTTTCTCCTGGAGTTATCATCAGTGCTGACTCCACATCTATATCCTTAATAAATTAATAGACAATGCATTAAAAACAAAAAACAATAGACTGTATTGTTGCTTTGTAGATTTTCATAAAGACAATGTAAGACATCAGGCTCTACTTGTAAAAGTTAAAAAAGATAGGCATAACTGGTAAAACCTTTAATGTGATTAACAAACGCAACAATCCTTTCAAAAATAAAAGGAAGTTACACAGACGAAATTGTTGTAAAAAGGGGGGTACACATCAAGGCAGCACACTAAGTCCTACATCATTGAATGTTTACATCATTTTTTAATTGTGATATTGTTCAGATCCTTGATGAAAAAGATTTACCGTATATTACTGCAGAAGATAAAATTCCATGTTTGCTCTATGCTGATGACCTAGGACTGTTGTCAATAACCAAATTAGGACAATAAACTAAACTATATAGATTACTATTATCTATTATTACTATTATTACTAGATTTCTCTGATATCAGACTGTAGTCAGAAGCCAGAAAGTCGGAGGTCCCACGCTTCGGCGAGTTCTCCAACTTCAGCACCTCGGGCCACCCCAAAAATGTTACAATTCATGAAGCAACTGACACTCACCTAATGGTGACTTTCATATTCACGATTGAAATTAAACACAAGAACAAAATCTTTATGAAAATATTCATGTAAACTTTTATAAACAAACTTTGGGAATACATTTAAAAAAACCGATGATGGCATTAGGAGAACTTGGAAGATTTCTATTGACTACCAGATTTCTTAGTCAGTTAATGTCTTTTTGGATACATGTAACAAGAAAGACAAAAACTCATATTATAATTATTACCGTTGGATTAGCACATGTATGGGAAAACCAAAGTACACTTGATGTACACCGATTTTGTCATGCAATACAAACAAAATTTGAGGGTTTATATAAAATAGTTTGGATTAACCAGAAACGAGAGTCCATAAAACTTAACTTTTATAATTTCGTGACTAAAGAATATAAACTTAGAGCCATATCTGATTAACAATGAAAACAAAAATCGTAGGAAAACATTTTGTAAATTTCGTACAACTTGCCATGGTTTGATGGAAAGAACGGAAGATATAAGACAGAATAGAACTTGTCAATACTGCAACAAAATAGGACGAGTTTCATTTACTGGATGTGTACAAAGAAAAAAACATTGATAAATCTGAAATCTGGTGTCAAAGAATATAGGAATGATATAGACAAATTAAGCAATTTTATTGTAACTGATAAATCATCAAGCCGAAACAATTATGTTTGTGCCTGGTTTAAAAAAAAAAAGAACAATTGAAATAAGAAAGAATGCAACATGAAAATGCTTTGTGGCGGTTTTCTGTGTTTCTTTCTTGCACATCATTTCAGTCATGCTGACCAGTGAATAGAATGTTGGTATTATTTTGTGTCAAGGTCCATGTGACTTTTTTGGCAATAAATAATTTCTGATTCTGATTCTGATTCTAATTCTTCACACACCACCAATAGAACAAGCGAATAACATATACAACACATAAACAACGGGTGAACACAACTAAAGTGAACACAAAAACACACTTTCTAAACAAAAAAATACTGCACTACACTCAATAGACACAACAGACAAAACAAACACAAAATACAAAAACATCTCTGCTGTATTGGAGGTCATCATCAAACACGATGGACTAAAACAATTTTTCCTTTATTTTATTCTTCATTCGACTTATTTTACCAGTACAATTGTAGATATTAAAAGAAATATCATTTTGATTATTTGCAAGTAATGTTATTATGTTGAAGACAGTTAATTGTTATGTCCTGCTGATAAACTGTTGTCATTTTTCTTCCTTCAGTCACGTTTTTAACCACTTTTCTCCCTGATTTTTCGTACATATCCAGATTCTTTTGTTGTCTATTTGTCTCACATTAACACAGACACACAGACAAAGACACACAGACACACAGACACAGACACAGACACACAGACACACAGACACACAGACACAGACACAGACACAGACACAGACACACACACACACACACACACACACACACACACACACACACACACACACACACACACACACACACACACACACACACACACACACACACACACACACACACACAGTCACTTCCACGCACGTGAGCATGCTCGCACACGCACATCCACACACGCACACAGTAGAAAAACACAAAAGACCTAAAATACAAGGATAACACGGAAACAGAATGGGGACACAGGGAAAGAAAACGAAAAACAGAAACATTACTAATCTTCATTACCGGATAAGAAAGAAAATCATAGAACACACACAGAATAAGCAAAGAAACACCCACACACACACACACACACACACACACACACACACACACACACCACACACACACACACACACACACACACCACACACACACACACACACACACACACACACACACACACACACAACACACACACACACACACACACACACACACCCCACACCCACACCCACCCACACACACACACACACACACACACACACACACACACACACACACACACACACACACACACACACACACACACACACACACATGTGAGGACGGACAGCGCTGGCAATATGAAGACCCGGG
>JASPKP010003381.1:0-20033 GCA_030674155.1 Stramonita haemastoma
TGTTTTTTAAACAGTGGGTGAGTGGTCAGAAAAAGACCATGGTAAAGAAGAGAGAGAGAGAGAAAAGAAGGAGAGAGGGAGAAGAGAAGAGAAGAGAGAGAGAAAAGAAAGAGAAGAGATAGAGAGAAAGAGAGAGAGCACCGGGCCCCAGTGAACAGTAAAAAACCCGTAAAAGGTAGGGAGGTGGGGGCCCAAAACCCGCAGCCCCACTTGCTGCTGCCTGCAAGCCCCCGATGAAAAAAACCCCCTTCTCCATGGTCCACTGAAACGGGGCAGTTTGTCAATCTACCTGCCTGCCCTGCTTGTCTATCTTTTGTGGGGTGTCTGCCAACCGGGTTTCCGGGTCTGTCTGTCTGCCCTGTCATCTACCTGTCAGCACCCTTTGCCTACCTGTCTGCCCCTGTCTGCCCTGTGTTTTTGCCCTCCCCGCTTCCCTTTGTCATCTGCCTGTCGTCTGTTGTTTTGCCCCCCCAATGTTGGACCTTTGGACTAAAACCCTTTTGCGGGGAAATGACCTTATTTGGGTGCAGAGACAAACAAAAACATGACAGAACAAGGCCAACGAAAGAAAAAGAAACAAAAAGGGTTAAAAAAGTGGTTTTTTAATGTTTTTGGTTTTTTTTTAAATTTGTTTTTTGTTGTCGTGGTGGGTTATTGTTTTTTTTTGGAAAAAATATTCTTTTTTTTTTCCCTTTTTTTAGGTTTTTTTTGTCGTCGAAAATTGTTTTTTTTGGTGAATTGTTTTCTTTTTTTTTTTGAGAGGGAAAGGTAAAAAAGAGGGGGGAGCAATATCGATTAAAAAAAAAATTTTCCTTTTTAATCAAATTAAGTTTTGAAGTATCAGTGTTAAAATTTTTTTTCCGCCAAGGTTTATTTTCCCGTTCTTAATGTACCTGCTTTTTTTTGTTTTGTTTTGTAGGGTGTTTTTATTTTTTGTTTGTTTAGATTTTTTTTTTATTTGTGGGGAAAAGTTTTTTTGGTTTGGTTTTTTTTTTTGGGGGGGGGGGGGGTGTTAGAGGAAATTTTTTTGTCATTTTTTCTTTTCTTTTTTTTTTTGGGTTCTAGTTCAACCCTGAAATCTACCGGGCCTAAAGTCTCTTTTTTTGGGGTTGGGAACTGTAACAAAACACAAAGAAACAAAAAACTATGTGCTGGTGTTCTTTTTTTTTTTTTTCTTTCAGTTTTTTTTTTCCCAAACTCCGTAACATTCCTGTTTTGCGTCCAAAATGCCGTAAATTTTCAATATCTCCACCTCCCCCATAACACATGTTTGGGATTGTAGCCATACACAATTGGGAAAGGTCGTAACCCTAAAGGTCGGAAGTCTACAGGGAGCCTATGTCAATTTTTAATGAAAAAGGTTCAGTTGTTGTTGGTTTGAGAACGATAAAAATTTAAAAAAAACCTATAACAAAGATAATGTTCAGGGAAAATTTGGGCAGTCTAACACAAGTAATGTGTGGTGTGTGGGGGTGGTGTTGTGTGTGTTGTGTTTTTTTTGTGGGGTTTTGTGTGTGTGTGTGTGTGTGTTTTGGTGTGTGTGTGTGGGTGGTGTGTGTTTTGGGTGTGTGTGTGGGGTTTATGTGGGGCTTGGTGGGGGTGTGTGTGTGAATGTGTGCGGGGTTTTATGGTGCGTGTGTGTGTGTAAGGTGTCCCCTTTGGTGGGGTTGTGGTGTGTGTGGGTACGCCCCACGCCACGCGCGGGGCGGGGCGTTTTGGTTTTGGTTTTGGTGCAGTTTTTTTCCCCTAATTTTTTGTTTTAAATACCCAACTCCATACCATGCTCCCCAAATATCAGGGTTTTTTTTTTTCCCTCCCCCTCATCAAAATATTTTAACCCCCTTTCTCTTTTTTGGGCCCTTTTGTTTTAAAATTTGGTTTTTTGGGTTTTTTTGCGGGGGAGGAGGGGGGTTGTTGTTTTTTGTTTTTTGTTTTTTTTTTGTTTTTTTTTGGGGTTTTGTTTTTTTTGGGGTTTTTTTTTTTTTTTTTGGGGGGGGGGCCCTTTTTTTTACCATCCTTCCTCCCCCGGCTATTTCCGTTTATAGCCCCTGTCTTCTCATCTTCTTGTTTTTCCCTTTCTTTCCCCTCTTGCCCCTTTCCCCCCTTTCTTTTTTTCTTTCTCTTTTTTTCTTTTTCTTTTTTTTTAAAAAATTTTTTTTTCTTTCTTTTCAATTCCTTCTTTTTTTTTCAAATTCCTTCCTTTTTTCCCTTTTTTCCCTTTTTTTTCTATTTTCCTTTTTTCCCCTTTCCCCTTTTCTTTTCTTTTTTCCCTTTCCTTTTTTTCTTTTTTTTTCTTTCTTTCTTTCTTTTTACCTTTTTTTGTCTTTCCCTTTCTTTTTTTTTCTTTTTTTTTTCTTTTTTCTTTCCTTTTTTTTTTCCCTTTTTTCCTTTTTTTTTTCCTTTTTTTTCTTTTTTTTTCTTTTTTATTTCCTTTTTTTTTCTTTTTTCTTTCTTTTTTTTCTTTTCTTTCTTTCTTTCTTTTTTTCTCTCTCTTTTCCCTTTCCCTTTCCCTTTCCCTTTCCCCCCCCCTTCCTTCCTTCCTTCCTTCCTTCTTTTCCTTTTTTCCCTTTCCCTTTTCCCTTTTTCCCTTTTTCCCTTTAAATTTCCTTTTTTTTGTTGTCATAGAACTACCTCGGGTTTACAGATCTCTTCTCCCTCTTTCCCCTTGCCCTTTAAAAACAAAAGGGAGAGGGAAAAACCTTCATATTAAAAAAAGCGGTTCCCCTCCCCTCAACACCGTCCGTCCGTCATCCCAGAGGAAAAGGAGTAGTAGAGGGAGTGAGGGGGAAAGGGGAGGGGGGTGGAGGAGCTCACAAAAAGGGGTGGGGAAAAGTGGGAGAAGAGAGAGAGAAGAAGAGAGAGAGAGGAGGAGAGAGAGAGAGAGAGAGAGAAGAGATAGAGAGAAGAGAGAAGAGAGAGAAAATAAAGGGGGGAGAGGAGGGGGCAAATCCTGCTCCCCCCCGTCCCCCCCCACTCCCCATTTTCTTTTAGGCGCTCACTACCAAAAAACCAAGTGCTGTGTACCCGCTGGGCCTCTTGGGGACCTTTATTTGCACCCGGGTTCTTTTCCGGGCAAAAATTTATGGATATTAAAATTTTGGGAAGCGGGGAAAAAGAAAACAACCCGTAGGTGTATTTTTTAAACGCTATTTCTATGCCAGCAGAAATTTTCGAGGGAAACGCAATCTAAAGAAAAAACTCCCCCCCCCACTGGACAGGCCCCAAATGCCTTTGGCCCCATACATCATTTGGAAAAAAGGTTGGGGTTTTAAGTTTAAACAAATAAAATAAAAAAGAGGCTAATAAATGTGGAAACTTGGGTGCTCTTTAGGGGCATACAATTTTCTCATTTTGTGGGGGTGGGGGGGGGGGGGGGGTATTTTGGGTGGTTTTTATGTGTGAGGAGTGAATTTAGTGTGTGTGTGTGTGTTGTGTTGGTTTTTGTGGTTTTTGGTTTTTGTTTTGTGTGTTTTGTGTGTTTTGTGTGTGTGGGTGTGTGTGTGTGGGGTGTGGGGGTTTTTGTGTGCTGTGTTGTGGGGTGTTTTGTGGTTTTTTGGGGGGTTTTGGGGTTTTTGTGGGGTGTTTGTTTTTTTGTGTTTTTTTGTTGGTTTTTGTGTTTTTGTTAACTGTCTTTGTCTTGTCCCTTTTCCTTTGGGCTGTCTGTTTTTCTGTCTTTTGTCTGTCGTCTTTTTTCTGCCCTTTTTGTCCCCCAATTTTCCCCCCTTCCCCCCTTTTGGGTTCCCCTTTCCCCCCGGTCTGGGGTTCCCCCTTTTTCTTTCCCCCTTTTGTTTTGACTGGCCTTTCCTGGCCCCCCCCTCTGTCCCCCTTTCTCTCTCCCCCCTCTCCCCCACTCCTTTATTCCCCCTCTCCCTTCCCCTCGTTTTTCCCCCCCTCTCCTTCCCCCCCCCTTTCCCCTCCTCGTCCCTCCCCTCCTTCCCCTCTCCCCGCTCTCCCTTATTTTCCTCCCCCTTCTCTCTCATTTTCCTTTTCCCTTCTCGCACGAAAGGATATATTTTTTGCACAAATTAAGTGGGACGTTTTTGTGCAAAAATTTTTCGCAGTTGTTTTAAAAAACCCCCCCCCGGCAAAAAGAAATTTTTTTTTCCCCGGGGCCCGAAAAATAATAACCACCAAGGTTTTGCATTGTAAAGAAAAAGTGGGCAGGGGCTGTGCCTTTGGGGGGTCTTTTCATTCAAAAGCAAAATCCCTGCCGTGCATTTCCTGTCCCCCCGCCCAATTTGCTGATTTCATTTGGGCCCCCCTCTGCTATGAAAAACAACAATCAAGGGCCCTTTTGACCTGGGACTGTGGTTGTTTTCCAGTTTTTTCGTAAAATTTCTTATTTTGTTTGTCGTTTTTTTTGTGTGTGGTGGTTTTGGGTGTGGGGTTGGGGTGGTGTTGTGGTTTTGGGGTGTGTGTGTTGTGTGTTGTGTTTTGTGGTGTGCGGGCGTGTGTGTGGTAAGTGTGTTGGGGTGTTTTGTGCCCCGAGGGGGTTTTGGGGCATGTGTGTGTGTTCTGTTAAAGCGTACCCCCTGTAAAGCCCCCCCGTGGTTTTAACTGCCCCAGCAAAGAATTTCAAAAAAGGGGGTGCCTAGGCCTACTGACTTGCCATGGTGAGTTTAGTGGGGAAAAGGGGAGCTGGGGCCCCCGGGTGATGGTGAGTTAAGAAACCCCGAACCCCCCCCCCCGGGGGGGGGGGGGGAAACCCCCCCCCCGGGGGGGAACCCCCCCCATCCCCAAAGCCTGCAATACAAATTTGGGGACCTTCCCAACCACGGGAAAGAGTCGCTTAGGGGAAAATTACCAAATTTTTTCGCTAGGGGCCATTAAAAAAGGGAGTTGGGGGTCAATTTTTCCAATTTTTAAAATTTTTTTTTTTGACTATTAAACAAAATCCATTTATCTTAAACCTTATAATGAAAAAATCAAAAGGGTTTGGGTTTTTAAAAACCTTTTTTTCTTTTAAAAAGTGTTTTTTTAAAATAACCGTAAAACCCTCATTCTGGGCAACCTTTTTACAAAAAAAACTTGCCCCTTTCCCCATTTTGGTTTTAAAAAAAATCCTACAATCTAAACATTTCAATTTTGTAAAAATTTAACCTTTCCCGGGCCAGAATTTTCCGATTTTTTCCCATCTGTTTTTTTGTATTTGGGAAGGGCACTTTATTATTCATTAGTAACAAAGTTTAAAAACTAAAAATTGACCTCTGGTGCACTCCGACTTAAATTTTTGGGGGAGGGGGGTCACCCCAAATTTTACATTCCCGAGAACTGTGAGCCACTTTGGGGGCCGGTGTTTTTGGGACAAAATAAAAAACGGGATTTCCCAAATGCAGTTTTTAAAAAAAAAGGCAAACCTCGGGTCTTTTTTTTTATTTACAAATGAAATTTCTGTTTTTTTTTTTTAAAAATTTAAAGGTTTGACCTTTTTTTAGGTGCGTTAAAGAACAGGGGAAAAACATTTATCCTCGGGGGTTTAAAAACAGATTTAAACTCCTTTTAAACCCTTCCTCGGGCTAGAATTTCCCAAAGGGTGTTTTTCCCCTGATAATTTTTTCCTCAAAATTTAAACGTTTTTTTTTTTTTAAGTAGAAACCCGCTAAAGGAAAGAAACGCCTATAAAGATAATAACAAACATTCATTGATTCTTAAGCCTTTATAAAACCCCCCCGATATTTCGTGCGGTTTTGGCATCAGGGGGTTTTTAAAAAACTTGGGGGGCCCCCACAGTTTAAAAATTGTTTTTGGGAAAAATGGTATCAAATTGCCGCTACATAAAAACCCCTAGGAAACAGGAACTTGGGGCCCTCACATCAATTTTCATTTCCCCCCCCATTTGGGGTTTAGACCCGTTTTTTTCCCGCTTGGACCCCTTTATTTAAATTTGGGAAAACTTTTGGGTCGCTTTTCCCTTAAAACTGGCCAATTTCAAGGGCAAAACGGCATGGCACTGACGGTAGACTGCAAGGGGTGGGGAAAAACACAAACAACACTGCTTTCCCGCTTAAATTTTGGAAACCCCTTTGTTATTTCCCTTTTCCAACCCGCTGCAGGGGGGTGATTATTAGGGTCAAGCTGAAAAATTGAACCCAATTTCCAAAAATGTCTAGGGCCCGGGAAAAATAGTACAGAAAATCCCCCCCTTTTTTATTTTGCTATAAAATTTTCCAAAACACATGGCCCCCCACGAAAACCCAACACACACCCCAAAAAAAACACCCCACACACACACACACACACACACCACAAACCCACACACACAACCCCACACCACCACCCCAAACCAGAGAGAGAAGAAGAGAGAGAGAGAGAGAGAGCAGACAGACAGAAAAGACCGACAGACAACCCGACAAAACACAGACAGGGAAAAAACACAGAGACAAAAAACAAAAAAGAACAGAATTTTTGGGGTTTTTTTCCCCCCCCTGTTCATTGCCAAACCCCTGAAGCGTAAGGGACCCCTGGGTTTTTTTTTTTTTTGTTGAATTTCCAAAGTGTGCAAAGACCACCCCCAAAAAAATATCACCCCCCCCCGCCCCCCTGTTTGTTTTGGGGTATTGCTGCCCCTGTGCCACCACAGTCCAGCCAAAATTTTGATGCGGGGGGCTGGGGTCTTTGGGCCCCCGTGGGTTTAGGGAAAAGGGGGGATTCGGGGGGAAGGGCCCAAAAGGGGCAGGTGTCCCCGTTGGGTCCCGTGGGCCCCGGCCCCCAAAACGTTGCTGAGGCAAAACTGGGTTGGGCCGAAAAACCCCCCCTGCAAGGTTTTAAAACAGCCCCGGAGTTGGAGTTAGCAGGGGGTGAGGGCAAGGGGGGGGGGAGGGGGAAGGGGGGGAAAGGGGGTAGGGCAGGGGAGAAAGAAAGTGGGGGGTTCCCGTCAGTGACGTAAAGTATCCCCTGCAACCCGCTGGGTTTACGTTTCCCAAATTAAAAAAATCCCCTTTTCAATTTGGGTGTGTGTTCCCCCGTTCAGGCCCGGCCCCCCCGGCCCGTGTGTTCCCCCTTTTCCATTTAAAAGGGTTAAGACCTGTCAACCTGTTTTCTTTTTAAAAAATCGCTGAAACCCCGCAAAAAAAATGAAAAAAACAAACCAAAACCAAGGGCCCCTTTTTTTTGAAATTTTTTGACAGAAGCGAATTTTTTTGAGACAAAAATAAGGGCTGGTGGAAATTTTAAACCAAAAAAAAAGAAAAACCCTTTTTGTACACATAAAACCCCCTTTTCCCCCCCTGGGTAAATTTGTAAATTCCTGGGTTTTACTTCAATTTTTTACCTCGAAACATTTAATATCCCCAAAAGCATTTGATCTATTTTGATTCCAGAGAAAGGGGAAAAAAAAAAGGCACCAAATGAAGTAAAAATTTGTGTTTTAAAAATGAATAAAAGGGCCCCAACCCCCAAACCCGGGGGCCCAAACCCCCTATGTTTTTTTAAAAAACCCCAAAGAACACAACACTATATCAAGGGGAATTTACTTCTAAAAAAAAAAAAAAAACCCCCAAATTGAAAACTATAAAAAACTATGTACAAAATGGAAAAAAAAAAGACTTAAAAAAAAAAACCCAAAGCTTCGTTTCCCTTCCTGTATAAACACTATGGCCCATGCCCACACCGTCAGCTTTGCCCCACTTTTTTACTTCCACTCCCCCCACTGCTAATTAAAAAATTTAAACTAAACCCTATCCCACCCCCCCCCCCTTTTTTGGGGGGCCAAACTTTGGGGCTAAATAAAAGCAGGAACTGACCACACTTTAGCCCGAGAAAAAAAAGGGGGGGGCGCTAGATATAAACACTCTTGACTTTAAATAATGAAAGGAATTTGTGCACTGTGGGGGCCCAAACCCCAAATTTGGTTTAACCCCGGGCAAACCCCCCAACACAGTGACCCACTCCCCCTTTCATTTTCCCGGAACCCGTCCCGGGTGAAAGGGCCTGAGGGGGCTGTGAGAAAAATTTTCCGCCCCCGCGCAATCTTAATTAAAGGGCCACTAAACCCCCTTCAAACTAAAAACATACTTTATAAAAGGCTTTCCCCCCGGAGAAAAAACCAAAACAAAAGAAATTTAAAATTTCCCCGCAGAGAAACTGCCTTTACCCAAAAATTTGGGATAAAAATACACAAATAAACAACCAAAAAAGCTATAAGGAAAATTGACTTTATTTGTAAAACATAGTTGCTCAGTTATTTTTGACTGGCATAAAAAATTTTTTTTTTTTTTTTGTTCTTTTTGCTTAAGCTCGAGGTTCACAAAGGTGAGAAATTTTTTTGTATGGGAAAAAAAAGTTTTAAAACCCACCAATTAAATAAGCGCAAATTTTAACTTTCCGGGGGGGGTTCTAAAAAACACCCGGGCAGTGGTGAAAGCATTTTCTTTTTTTTTGGGTCATCTTTTTCTACTGATAAAAATTTATCTACTTTTCCAAAAAAGGCAGGCGGGTTTAAAAAACGTATGCAAAAAAATTTTCTCCCAATGCGACCCCACGGGGGCTTTAAATTTTTAAAAAACCCTCACCAAAAAACTTTTTGGGGAGTGTGGGGGTCCGACTTTTTAAAATTCCAAGTAAAAAATCCATTTAAAAAGGGGTTGGTGGGCCTCAAACCCAGTTCCCCCGATTCCGGCCTTTAAAAAAAATCGGGGAACCAAAAAACCCCTTAACCCCCCTGGGCAAATCCCACCCCCTCCCCCACAAACATAAATTTTGGCAAAAAAGGAAAAGGAAAAAATCATTAAAAAAAACGTGCCACAACAGGCCCCAAGGGAAAAAATTTTGATTCCATAATCTCCCTGGAGCCAAAAAAAACAACCAGCTATCCCCAAAAAGGGGGAAGAGAGGGGAGAGATTTTAAAGAGAAACAGAACAGAGAAACAGAAGAGACCTTATTACAAAGCACACCCAAAAACGGGCTAAAAAACAGGTAAAAGAAGGGGAAAAGAAAGAAAGAAAAAGGGGCCCAAAACAGGAAAACCCTTTCCCCGGTCCCCCCACCCAACAAAAGAGCCCCAGGGGGAAGGGAAAGGGAAAAAAGCAGGGCCCCCAGATCAGAAAAGCTTTTAATTTATTTAAGCGGGGGGCTGCCTTTCCGGGGTCATTTGCGGGAAAGCCCCCGGCGCCCAAACCCCAGTCCAACGTAAAACGGGGTTGCTGCCACCCCAAAAAAGTGGGCTAAAAAAGGCCCGAAAAACTCACCCAAACCCCGGGCTTGTGCGCAAGGGCCGTAGGGCGTACATAAAAACCTTCAATTTCCCTCACCTGAGTTAGAGGGAAGGGAAGGGGTGGGGGGGGGGGGGGGGGGGAATGGGGGGGGGGGGGGGGGGGGGGAAATTTGGGGTTGTTTGTGGCCAACCCCACCTGGGGGGGGAGCTAGCAGAAAAAAGGGGGCCGCTGAAGTCAATTTTAAGGAAAGGGGTATGGGGGGAAGGGGGAAGCCCAAACGAAAGGGGGAAAAGGGGGGGTAGGGAGGGGAGTTTTTTTGGGGAAAAGAAAAAGGGGGTCCGTTCCCTGGTTTGGTGTTAAGGCTAGACTAAAGCTGGACCCATTTAAATCGGGGTTTGGTAGGGTTTTGCCAATTGTGGGGGTTTATTAAGGTTCCGGGAAATTTAATGCTGTCATCCCAGCTGGGTGCTGGTGGGTGGAAACCTTTATTCCGGGGTTGCTTTTCCTCCCAAAACCAACCCCTGTGTTTTTTTTTTCTGTGGCTCCCTTTGCATCAAACCCCCAACGGGCAGTGCAGTTTGTGAATAAACCAACACCAAGCATTCACAGGTTTTGGATTGCAATTAAATCCATCCCCACCAAAAATAAAAATTGGTATTTTTTTTTTTCCCCCAAACCCTTGGGGGGGGTAGCAAAAACGCAGGACGATCCCCAAATTATGGGGGACGTCCCGGGTTTTTCCCAGGATTCCCCTTTTCTGAACGTAAACATCACAGCTTTTATAAACCCCTTTTTTTGGCTTATTTTTTTTGGGGTGATTCTTTTTCGGGCCCCAGGTGGTTTTGGGGGTCTGGCTCTCGGATGAAACAAAGGGATGTTTTTGTTTATTAAGTTTGTTGGTTTTTATTTTATGGGGAAAAATGTGTTTTCGTTTTAGTTTTTGGGGTTTGGGTTTTGTGGGGTTTTGGTGTTTTTTGTGGTTGGTGTGTGTGTGTTTTTTGGCGTGGGGTGCTTTGCGGGGTGCTTTTTAAATTTGTTTTGCGGGGCGTGCGTTTTGAAATTGGTCTGATGGGTTTTTTTTGCAGGGGAAAGTGTTTGCAAAAAGGCAGTGTGGGGGGGAAAAGGGGGGCGAGACAAGGGGAATGAGACAAAGAGGTGAAAAATTTTTAAATGTGTAAAGGGGGCCCCATGGCTCCAGGGGGCCTTGCAGTGCCCATCACAAAATTATCTAAACAGACGGGCCCCTTTTTGCTGGGGCGTGCCTTGCTGAAAATTGTGCTGCCTGTGCTGGGGCGGGGGGTTTAACCTAAAAACAACATGCTGGCCCCCAAGCGACGGACAGACAAAAAGACACCCCAGGCTGTGGCTGTTCTGTGCTCCTCAGGGGGAGGGATACCTAGTTTTCAGAACATTGCGCTGGAAATTTTGACGACCCCCGGGTTCGAGTCCGGTTTTGAGGAGAAATTTTTTCCTGGAGTTTAAAACAGTTCTGACCCTTCCCCCCCCCCAACAGGGCCGGATGAGACTTTAAAAAACCCAGGGCCCCCCCGTGCGAAAAGCACCAGAACATCTTGCCCACCAAAAACGTTAAATTCCTGTTTTCCCCTTTTCGTAAGAGTAGGCCATCCCTGGCCGGTGGGAACATATGGGCATTTAAAAAAACTGCATACAAACGGGGACTGGAAAAAAAACACAATAGTGCTTAATTCCATTAAACCTCGAAATAAAAGAATAAATTCAAAACAAATCAAAACTCTGTGTGTGCTGTTTCTGTGGTCGTGGACTGTGTGTCTTGTGTTGCCCCGTTGTGGTCCCGTGTGTCGGTGTTATGTGTCTGTGTGTGGTCTTTGGGCTTTTGTTCGTTTTGGGTTGGGGGGTAGCTGTAGGCCAACTGTTTAGGGGACCCCTATATTTTTTGTCAAAAGGATTGAGGGCTTTAAACAACGGGGGTTTTTTGGGGGGATCCAGGCCCTGGGGTTTTGGGGACAGGGGGAAAAAGGCTGCAAACTTGACCTTTCCCCCTTTTGTTTTTTTTTCTCTCTTGTCGCCCCCCCGTCCCCGGTTTTTTTTTTTGCAGACATTAACAAAAGAAAGAAAGAAAAAAGAAATAAAGAAAGAAAAAAAAGAAAGAAAAAAGAAAAAGAATAGAAGAAAGAAAAAACAGAAGAAAGAAAGAAAGACCACAAACCCCACAGACACACAGACTACAGAAAGTAAAAAAAAAATAAAAAAAGAACGAAAAAAAGTCTAAGGGAAAAAACAAACAAAAAAAGACAGTCAGAGAACAGAAAGAAAAAAGACAAATTTTTTTAAACATTCCAAGTTTTTTTTATAGCCACGCTTTACCAAAAGAAGGCCACAAAACACCAGGACGTTCCCTTGTTTGAAACCAAAAAACACACATGAACAGTCATTTTCTTTTATTTACAAAATTGGGAAAAAAATATTAGTGAAAAAACCCAAATGTTTAAAAAATAGAAAGACAAAAAAGAAAAGGGAAAAAAAAAAGGGAAAAAAGAAAGAAAGAAAAAGCAGACAGACCAAAAAAAGACAGAAAGGAGAAAAGAAAAAAAAACGACAAATAAGGCAGAAGGAAGACCCCGACAAACAGACAGGCAAGCGAAAAAAAGGTTTTTTTTTCAAAACAGGTCCCCTTTTGATCAGTGACCCTTTTAAAAAAAAGACTTTCTTTCCCGCTTTCCGCGGCACAAATATTTTAGCAAGGCACAATGTCGTGGGGAAATTTTTTTTTTCTTTTTTTTCTTTTTTTTCTTTTCATTTTTTTTCTTTCCTTCTTCCTTTCTTCCCCTTTCCCCTTTTTCTTTTTCCCCCTTCCCTTTTCCTTCCCACCCCCTTCCCTTTTTTCCTTCCCTTTTTCCTTTTTCCTTTTTCCTTTTTTCCCCCTCCTTTTTTTCCCCCTTTTTCCCTTTTTTCTTTTTTTCTTTTTTTGGTTTTTTTTTTTTTTTCCCCCCCCCTTTTAAACCCCCCCCCCCCCCCCCCCCCCCCCCCAACCCCCCTGGGAAAAAACCCCCCGGCCCCGAAAAAAAAAAATGCGCCGTGCGCTGAAGGCCCCTCCGGGATTAATTCAAAGAATTTTGGCCCCCATGGGCTAAAAGGGGGTAGGGGAAGGGTATTGGCTCTCCCGGGGTTTTTGGCCCTGTTTCTTTACCCAAGAACCCCCCCCCCCCCCCCGCCCCCCCCCCCCCCCCCCGCCCCATTTGTAAGTGTCCCTTTTTCCCCATTTCCTGGTGGTTGGGGGAAACCACTTTAAAATTTTATTTTATATTTTTTAAAGGATTTAAGACGGGAAAAAAAGAAAGAAAAAGAAAAGAGTGGGGAAACTGCAAGAAAGATAAACAATAAAAAAAAAAAAAAAAATAACATTTTCTGAAAAAAAAATTAAAACCCAAACCCTACCACAAAAAAAAGGGTTAATTTGGGCTTCTTTTTTTTAACGCTAATACAATTTTCCAAAAGAACAGTA
Source organism: Stramonita haemastoma (assembly GCA_030674155.1). Classification (NCBI taxonomy): domain Eukaryota; kingdom Metazoa; phylum Mollusca; class Gastropoda; order Neogastropoda; family Muricidae; genus Stramonita; species Stramonita haemastoma. The sequence goes on from JASPKP010003381.1 coordinate 12,638, forward strand.
ACCGATGGGTTTAGGGGGGGCAAAATTTTTGACCCCCGTTGGGAAACTAGGGGGTGGGGGGCTTCAGGGGGTGTTAGGCTATGCCTGCCCCTGTTCTCCCCTTAGTGCCCTTCAACATGATTCATTGACTTTACTAAATTTCCGGGCCCCGGGCTACACATACACACCCCAAAACCGACACTTTCACTTTAAATCAAAAACCTTGACAAACTTTCTTTTTCTTTAAATTTTTTTTTTCCCTTTTAATTTTTTTTATTTTCGAAAGGGTTTAATTTTAAAATCAATCAAGTTTGGGGTTTTATTACATGAGTCCCCCCTTTAAACATGCAGTTTTTTAAATGTTGCTTTTCATCCCCCTGTTTTCCATTTTCGGCCCGTAATGAACCCCAACCTGCGGGGGGTGGGTTTGACACCTTGAAGTTAACCCCCAGAGAAAATCCCCATTAAAGAGATTCCGGTGGCGACTCGAAAACCTTTGGGGTCGAACCCCAGCAGGGCCCCTTTGGGAAACGCGAGTTTCAACACTTGGACAACTCTGTCTGAAGCCGAGGCACCTTGCAAAGGGGTTTTCCTTTTAAAACCCTAAAGTAAAAGGGGGGGGTTAAGGGGGGGTTAAACATCAAACAGACAGAAAGAAAGAAAAGAAGAAAATACACAGACTCAGTGACAAGACCCCAAAGATATATGTAAAAATTTTTAATGATGGGGTGAATTGCCTCCCCCAAACATCAGAGCCCTGTCCCCAAACGTTGTGTTAAATAAATCCCGGAAAAACCCCCGCGAATTGTCGATTGCTCTGTTTCCCCCTTTTTTTGGTTTTTTTGAAAGCCTTTTCCCTTGCAAAAACTTTTGCCTTCATTATGAAAGGGAGAAAATTTATGCAAACCTCTTTTTTGAGATCAAAATCCCAAAAGGGGTAAACTTTAAACCCCCCCCGAGAAAGGGGTGCAGATTGGGGGCAAACACATGGGGCCCCTAAATTCCCCCTTCTGTTATATATATATAATATATAAATAATAATTTAAATATAATATTTAAAAAAAATTAAAAAATATATTTATATACAAAATTTTCCCCGATTTTAAAAATCCCTGTTTTAATTTTTTGGGTCCCTTCATTGAAACAAAAAAGGGTTTAAATGGCTATTGGAAAAAAAAATTTTTTTTTTTTATTTTTAAATTCCCAATAAAATCGGATGCATTTTTTAAATCAAAATCGTGACAAAAAATCAAAGTAGTTAATTCATTTGCGCCCAAAAACCAACCAAAAAAATTGTGAAAAACACCTAAAGACACTTGAATACTTTGTTTATTACCCCTCCAAATTTGAAAAACCAAAATATCCCAATTCCCCAAAAACAATGACGGCCATAAATTCAATATGACTTTTACATGGGGAATACAACAAAAATTAAAACAACCCCAAATTTGTTTCCCAAAACTTTTTGGGTGGAAAAGAAAGGGAATTTCTCACGCATGAAGAAGAAACCAAAAAAACACAGTTTGGGCATGAAATTTTTGTCCCATCATCCCCAAAAAAAAGACAGGAGGATTTCATCATTGTGTCAAAAACCTTTTTTTTGGGGGCAAAACCCAAACCCCCTAAAACCAAAGACAATACAGGGAAAAAACCAAGAGCCAACCGGGGATTGGGGGGGTTTTTTTTTTTGTTTTGTTTTAAACCCCACCCCGCAAAAAAAATCCCTTCCCCTTAAAAAGAATTTCAGTTCAAGTATAAAAAAGACCCGACAGACCCGACCGGGCAGAACAGACCCGACAGAAAGACAGGGCAAACACAAAAACAGACACAAAGAGGGGAGAGTATAATTTTTTTTATTTTTGGGTTTTTTTCTTCACATGAATTTTTAATTTAAGTTATCATAAAAATTAAAAAAATAAATGGGAGAAAAGCTTTTTAAAAAAATATTTGGGGAAAATAGGGAAATTTATTAGGTTCCCCATTTTGTGTTTTAAAATAAAAGTTAAAATTTTCCCCCAAATTTTTTCTTAATTTTTGAATTTCACTTTAAAAAGGAAGGGGTGTTTACGTTATTGCTTTATCAGACAGACAGACCGACGGGGAGGTACACAAAAGAAAAAATTTTAAAAAAATACCGCCAGAAATTTTAAAGAAAAAACCCAAAAATGGGCCCTAAAAAACCCAAAAAAAAAAGGGGTTTTTTTTTTGTGTGTTTTTTTTCAGTCGCAAAAATGTATGTTAAAAAAAAAAAGATATTAAAAGGAGAAACCCTGCCCCAACCAACTAAAGAAACCCTACTCAAAACACACACACACACACAAAACAAAACACACAAAACACACACCCACACACAAAACACAACACCCCACACACACACAAAAACGCACTTTTTTTTAAAAAAAAAAACTTTTTCCCCCAAACAAGGGTCAGCAAAATTTATTACAAAAGACCAAATTTTTAAAAAATTTAAAGGGGTTTTTGCCTGTTGGGGGGGGGAAAAAAAGAAATAAGAAAAAAAATTTAAACCCCATTTGCTTTCCGGGGACATCACTGGGCAAGTTCCCGACCAACATTAACCCTTTTTGTTTGCAAAGACAAAGAGGAAAACAATGGGGCAATGGGCAGTTTGGGGTATTGTTTGTTGAAAGCATCAAAGCCTTTTCACAAGGGGACATTGGGGGTGGGGACCGGGCACAAAACATAGGGTCAATGGGAAAAAACCAAAAATTTAATTTACGCCCCCAAAAAGTCTTTTATGACAAAGGGGTTTTTATATCATTTTCTAAAACAGACATACGTCATTCCTCAACTTAAAAATTTCCCCTTTCCTCCTTCCTTTTCCAACCAGAAAAGACAGACAGAAACAGCCCAAAAGGGGCAAAAATCCACAATAATAAGAAAATTTTTTCCCGTAAACTGGGGCGGAAAAAGGGTTAACTAAGACAGTTTTTTTCCCCCCAAGGGAAGTTTGGACAGGGAAAGAGGGAGCCTTAGATAAAAATTTCAAGCATTTTAAAATTTATATCAAAATGTATTTTGTCAGCTCAGGAGAAAGAGAGAAAAGACCTGAAATTTAATTTCCTGTCCTGTTTTCTGCCTGTCTAAAAATTTTTGTCCCTTTTTGTTTTGTCTGTCTGTCTGCTGGTTTAAAAAACAGGCCCCGAATTGGGCCCCGACCAAAAAGGTTCCAAATCAGACCACCAGTGGCAGGTCAAAACGTTCTTTTTTGTTTTTTCCCCAAATTTTTAAAAAAACCGGTAATGGGGTAATAAAGACCCCCCCCCCCCCGACCCCCTTTTCCCCCCCCCCCCCCCCCACCCCCCCCCTTTCCCCCCCCCCCCCCCCGATTAATCAAAACTTGTTTTTCCCCCCCCCCCCGGGCCCCCCCTTTCCCATACTAAACCCTTTCCCCCCCCTGTTTTCAAAGCACAGAGGGAGGGTTGGGGAAGGGGGGGGAGACAGGGATGGGACATTGCCCCGAAACCTTTGACCAAACCGAAAGCACTCAGGAAAATTTTTCCCCCCTACCTAGTCTCTGAAAGGAAAAAAGGAAAAGGGAACAGACAGAAAAAAAGCAAACCAGGGTTTTTGGGGTCACAGTTTTTAAAAGATTTGCAAACAACCTGCCTCCAAACTTGGGGGTTTTGGGGGTTTTTGGAAAGAAGGTTTTGAAAGTGTAAACCCGGTTGGGAATGGGTTTTTTAAAAAACCCAAAAGTACATTGAACGAAAAACGGGTTATTTTCTCCGGGGGAAAAGGTGGAAAGGGGAAAGCTTACCGGAAAGGGACGAAAAAAAATCCGCCGAGGGGAAAAGGGGAATTAAACCCCCGAGAACCCCTTTGGGTTTCCGATGTGCAGGACAATTTTCCGGGGAAGCGTTCCAAATGCTGGGGAAATTAGGAAATGAAACAGGGGGGGCGGGGTGTTCCTTTCCCTCACGTTTTCACTTTGGGCCCCTTCCCCCCAAACCCAAAAAACCAAAAAAGGCAAATGAAAAGCGACGAAACCGCCCACCCTACCAAACCCCACACAGAAAACTTAAAACACAACATAACAAAAACCCCACGCACCACCACGACAAAACCCCAAAATTAAAACCCCACACCTACCCCGCACACACCCAACCCCCAAAAAAACACACACACCACACGCACAAACCCCACGCCCCAAACACACACCCAAAAAATTTACAATACACAAAACACACAAAAACACACATACCCCCAAAAACAAAACACACACAAAACAACACACACACATAAAAAACACAAAACACCCCCACAAAAAACAAAACACCCCCACAACACACACACCAAAACCCCCACAAAAACACACAACGAACACAAATCACACCTCCCCAAGCTAAAGAATACACACACCCAAAGCGAGAGGGGCCATCCCAAAAAGTAGTTGGTTTAAGGAAGGAGACCAAAGATCCATAACAAGCGGAGGGGAAAAGTTGGGGTGTTTTTTTCTCAAGGCTTAGTGGCCCCTTCCCATCAAAAGCCCGGGTGCCTCAGTCACTAACCCTGGGGGCCCCCTGACCCCCCTTCCGAATAGCAGAAGGGGACATTCCCCCCACTGACCGTCCCCCAACCCTCCTCTAACTGGGACAAAAAAGGGCCCTAAACCCCCCCCTTCCCCCCCAAAACACCCAAAAAAGGGCAGCGTCGGCAGAAGGTGTGCCAAAAACTCCTTCTTCCAAACAGCTTTCCCGGGTTTTTAGTAGGCAGTTTGGTTTTGGTGCAAAAGAAAAAAGTGAAAAAAGCCCAGGAAAATTAAGGGGTATAAAAAGAAAATAAAATAAATTAAAAAAATTAATTAATCTACCGCCCCGGTTTTGTTCCCCTCACTGCAGTCCTTTCCCCACCATTTTTTTCCTTGGTGGCACACTGTCTTCAAAACCCAAAAAGGGTGGTGTGGCCGACTTCTAGTTGGGTTTTGTGGGGGAGAACTCAAAAAGGGTTACTTTCAAATCTGCCTCGTCCTTCTTTTAAGCACATTTAAAATTTCCTTCAATCAAACAAATGTCTAGCCCTGAAAACCCCCGCCCCATTTAAAAAAAAACCCTATGGCGGTGGCAAATTTTCCAAAAAAACCCTTTTTTTTTGTTTTTTCCAATATTTCGTCCGTTTTAAAAAAAACAACAACAACCCCAATAAGACCGCTGGGGGATATACCCAAATGTGAAGGGGCCTTTCGAAATCATCCTTTCCAGCTAAAACAACACCCCTTGGAGTAACTGCTTTTTTTTAATCCGTCTTTGGGAAACAGGACTAAAACCCCAAACAAAAATTTTTCAAAAAGGGTAGAAGTGTACAAGATTTTCACTTGGGCCATGATGGGTTTGGGGTGTCATCCAAGACTTGGTTAAACGGAAATTCAGGCCTTTTAAGGTGAAGGGTTTAAAGTTGTGTGGTGTGAGATGTGCCAGGGGTTTTAGCCCCCGACCTAACCCCCCATGTTTTCTTTCGCGTCCCCACCGACAGGGAGGTCCAAAGGAAAAAACCCCATCATCCAGCACCCCCCTTTTTTCCTTGCCCCCCCCCACCCCCTTTTTCCTTTTTCCCACCAGACCCGGCAAACACCAGGGGTTGGGCCTGTGGCAAACCCCTTTCCATACCCCAAAGGCAGGAGGGGGCAGGGGAGGCAGGCCCCGGCAGGGGCGGCAAGCCTGCAGGGGAGAGGGAAACCTGAAACCAAAGAGCTGGATTGGACTGGTCCGCCTGGAAGGGCTGATGGATAGTCTTCAAAGGGGTTTGGGGGAAACAAGGGTACAGGAGAACCCCCCGCCCGGGAACCCCGGAAAAGGAGTTGGGGGGACTGGGGGGAAGAGGGAGGACTTTCAAGAGGAAGACCCCCCCCATTGACTTTTTGCTTTAAGAGGTTTGGGGGCAAAGGGGAGAGGGGAGATTTGGGTTTTGGGGGGGGGGAGGGGGGGGGGTTCTTCTTTCTAGGGTCCCAGCAGGGTGTCTGTTTCAGAAACCATTGGAAAATGAGGCTGTCTGGTTTCTCTGTCAGTTTAAGGGTTTTCCCGTCCTGGGAATTTTTCCCCAGTTTTCCTTTCTTCCTTTTTGTCTGTTCTCTGTCCCCTTGTCCCCTTCCTTTTGTTTTCTGTTTTCTGTTTTCTCTCTTGGTTCCCTGTTCCTTGTTTTTGGTTTTTCCCTGTTTTTTGTCCCCGAACCCTGTTTTTGGTCTGGTTTTTTTTTCCCCCCCCCGGTTCCCCCGCCCCGTCCCCGGTCCCCCCCCCCGGGTTCCCCCTCCTCCTCCCCCCCCTCCCCTCCCCATTTTCCCCCCCTCCCCCCCCTCCCCCCCTCCCCCCAAATTACTATCTCCTCCCCCCTCCTCCCCTCCCCCTCCCCCCCCCCCCTCTCCCCCCTTCCCTTCCCTCCCCCCCCGGGCATTTCCCCCTCTCCCCCCCCCAACCCCCTTTTCCCCCCCCCCCTCTTCCCCCCCCCTCCCCCTTTTTCCCCCCCCCCCTTCCCCAACCCCTTCCCCTGAATTTTTTTCGTCCCGGCCCCCTTTGGGGGCGCAAGTTTTTGGTTTTTTTGTTTAAAACCCCATAATTTTTAGTTTTTTTTTTTTTTAAAATTTTAAGGGGCCCCTTTGGAAAAAAAAAAAGGTGGGGAAACAATAGGTCACTACAAAAAGGCCCATGTCTAGAAAACTTCAGGGCAACAGAGAGTTTAAAAAGAAAAAACCTTTAAAAAAGAAACCTGAACCCACAAGATAGGAGCAGGTATTCTTTGGGCGGAGTGCGAAAATTTTGGGGACTACATGGGCTGTTCTCTGATCCTCAAGAGGAAAAAATTTTTGTTTTTTAAACAACAAAATTTTTTTGCTGACGAGCAGTGCCTCAAGAGAAAAAAACCCCGGTTAACTGGGGTTCATCTTTTGGACATGAGGCCAACAGAAAAAATTGGGGATGAAATGAGTTTTTTTGAACATCAGAAAATAAAAATTTTTGCCCTCTTGGGATTTGTTTTCCCTTAATAAATGGGAAGTTTAAAAAGAAAGAAAGGATTTTGTGGTAAGTGAAGGGTTTTGACCCCCGAAGCCCCGCCGCCGCAGCATGAAAGGGGAAAAGGGAGCCCCGGGAGCCGCAGATAATTAAGTAAGAAGAAGATAATAAGTTTGACGTAAATTAATTAGTAAAAAATTAAAAAGTAAGAATCCCCCCCAAACCCCCCCCCCCCAAACCTTTCCCCCCCAACCCGCCCCCCCTCGTGGCGGTGTAAATTATTTAAAAAAAACTCCCTTTTGTTTCTTATAAACCAAAAAACCCCGAGGGGCCCAAGTTTTTCCAAAAATATCCCAAATTAAATTTAAAACCTGATTTTGGAAAAAATCATGAAAACCCAAAAAGGGTTTTTGGTTCCCACAAAACCTCCAAAACCCCCCCACCCCAAACCCCAC
>JASPKP010003383.1:0-20018 GCA_030674155.1 Stramonita haemastoma
TTAAATGGGCTAAAACGCCATCTAAATGGGCTAAAATAAACTAAATGGGCTAAACAAAACCATCTAAATGAGTTAAACAAAACCATTTAGGTAGACTAAAACAAAACCCTCTAAATGAGCTAAAACAAAATCTAAATGGACTAAAACAAAACCCTCTAAATGGACTAAAACAAAACCCTCTAAATGGACTAAAAACAAAACCCTCTAAATGAGCTAAAACAAAATCTAAATGGGCTAAAACAAAATAAATGGGCTAAAATAACACGATCTAAATGGGCTAAAACAAAAGCATCTAAATACATAAAGTGGCAGCAGAGACATCCCGAGTCATGAACTGGATGTGGGCCAGCCTCCCTAGAGTGTAAGGAAGATTAAAGGCCCGAAACACTTGTTTGAAGGGGGCTTCTCCTCTGAGGACTCTGCTGCCATGCTCTATGTGAGTTTCTTGCCACTACCATACTTTAAATCACATACGTATAATGGCTAAAACACAGCCATCTGAATGGACTAAAACACAGCCATCTAAATGGGCCAAAATAATCTTAATGGGCTAAAACAAAACCATCTCAATGGACTAAAATAACTAAATGGGCTAAAACAAACCATCTAAATGGGCTAAAACCTCTAATGGGCTAAAATAACGTAAATGGGATAAACAAAACCATCTAAAATGAGCTAAAACCAAACCATCTAAATGGGCTAAAATAGTCTAAATGGGCTAAAACAAAACCATGTCAATGGGCCAAAAGAAAACCATCTAAATGGGCTAAAATAGTCTAAATGGGCCAAACCAACTTCTAAATAGGCTAAAATAACCATGTAAATGAGCTAAAACAAAACCATGTAAATGGGCTAAAACAAAACCATCTAAATGGGCTAAAATAGTCTAAATGGGCCAAACCAACATCTAAATAGGCTAAAATAACCATGTAAATGAGCTAAAATAAAACCATCTAAATGGGCTGAAACAAAACAAAAGTCTCATTCAGATGAGACTATAAACCAAGGCCCCCATATGCAAATCCAGGCAGAACATTTTGCACGCAGAACATTTTGCACATGTAAAGTTCCGCCTTTCGCAGGAGCGGAAGGAGCCCATGACAAAATTATATAAAAATTTAAAAAAACACATGCACACAGGTGTGTTTAGACACCATCCCTGGGGGAAAAAAACGGTGGGTAGGCCTGCACTTGTGGCGATATGCTCTACCCCTCCCCCCAGAGCAGCCCATATTTCACACAGAGAAACCTGCTGTGACATAAAGTGGTATAAAATAAAATAAAGTAAATAACTATCTGAATGGGCTAAAATAACGATCTAAATGGGCTAAAAACAAATCCATCTAAATGGGATAAAACACAACACCATCTAAATGGGCTAAAACACCACCATCTAAATGGGATAAAACAACACCATCTAAATCGGCTAAAACAACACCATCTAAATCAGCTAAAACAACGTCTAAATGGGCTAAAATAACACCATCTAAATGGGCTAAAATAACCATGTAAATGGGCTAAAACAAAACCATCTAAATGGGCTAAAATAGTCTAAATGCACTAAAACAACACCATCTAAATGGGCTAAAATAACCATGTAAATGGGCTAAAACAAAACCATCTAAATGGGCTAAAATAGTCTAAATGGACTAAAACAACACCATCTAAATGGGCTAAAATAACCATGTAAATGGGCTAAAACAAAACCATCTAAATGGGCTAAAATAGTCTAAATGCACTAAAACAACACCATCTAAATCAGCTAAAACAACACCATCTAAATGGGCTAAAACAACACCATCTACATGGGCTAAAATAACCATGTAAATGGGCTAAAACAAAACCATCTAAATGGGCTGAAACAAAACAAAAGTCTCATTCAATGAGACTATAAACCACGGCATGTGCAAACCCATGCAGAACATTTTGCATGCAGAACATTTTTCGAAAGAACAGGCAGAACAGGCCAACTGTGCCGGTTCCACCCATGACAAAATTATATAAAAAATTTTAAAAGGGCACACACACAGGTGTGTTTAGACACCATCCCTGGGGGAAAAAACGGTGGGTAGGCCTGCACTTGTGGCAATGTGCTCTCCCCCTTCCCCCAGAGCAGCCCAAATTTCATACAAAGAAATCTGTTGTGACATAAAGTGGAATAAAATAAAATAAAATAAAATAAATAACCATTGGGTTATCCTCTCCCTTCAGTCACAATCAGATCACTGTGGTTGTCCCTTCCTAATCCAAACCAGCAGAGTAGCCGACATAAAACAGGTATTCAGTCACAGCCAGGGCATCAAAGATAACACTCCGACCAACTGTCACTCCACCCACAGTAAGGTGACTAATGTCTTGTCACACAATGCAAAACAATAACTCCACCACCACCACCACAAAGACCAACACAGGTATCAACTCAACTGACAGAGTTACCACTAGGGAAAACAGCAGGATATATAACAGAGATGTAAACCCCACCTCAAGGCCATCCAAAGTCACCAGCAGGTAGGGCATCAGGCAAATTGCCACACAAAACAAAGACTGCACTACTGCCAGTCAAAAACTATCCACTCCCCTCAAAAGAGGTATAAACAACAATATAACCAAGAATATAAACTGGCATCACCCTTGAAGCAACTACTGGAAGGAACAAACTACAGCTGTCAACTCCTCCTAGGAAGAGTCCCCACACTGCAAACAGCACAAATGCCACAGATACATAGAGCCCAACATCGCCTGAAGACTTTAACACACAAATCACAAATTTTTTTTCTTTGCTCCTTCACTGTCAACAAAACCATTTATATGTTTTTCATTTTGTGTAACTATGTAACAAAAAAATGAATTAAAAAAAGTTTGAAAAAAAAAGAAATATGTACCCAGCTAACAATCAAAACTCTTCACTTCACAAAGAAAACTTCCCTCTGATAAACAGCCCCAAAATAACGCCAGCTTAAAAAATATGTACCCAGACACCAACCTTGCCCTTAAACAAAAGAAATGACCCCCCCCCCCCCCCCTTCCAAACTTTGCCTAATAAACTAAGAATGACCTCTTACAAAATAACCAGTCAGCAAACTTGGCCTGCTAACCTCAGATTGACCTACACAAGAAGCCCCCCCCCCTCTCTCTCTCTCTCTCTCTCTCTCTCTCTCTCTCAGGGGAAGGATAGCCTAGTAGTCAGAAAATTGTGCTTGCAATTTGATGACGACCTGGTTCAAATCCCCTTGAGGAGATTTTTCTCCTGGAGTTAACATGAGGGCTGACTCCACTCTCCCTAAAAGTCTTTGGATGAGACTGTAAACCAAGGCCGTGTGAACACATGCAGAATATCTTGCCCACATGTTAAATCCTATTCCGCTTTTCATAAGAGTAGGCCATTGTGTGCCCATGCGAACAATTGACAATATTTACAAAACTGCATACACACCGGGACTGGATGAAAAAAAAAAGCACAAGAGTGTTTATTCCATTAACCTAGATATAAAAGAATAAAATCTCTCTCTCTCTCTCTCTCTCTCTCTCTCTCTCTCTCTCTCTCTCTCTCTCTCTCTCTCTCTCTCTCTCTCTCTCTCAAAACAAAGGATGTCATGATCACAGTGACACCCATCCCTTCTCTTCCCCCTCCATGGCTGTCACAAAGACTCGAGATTCAATATTTAATTCACCTTTGACCCCTTTTGGGGCATGGAGGATTTCAGACAACAAAATCAACTGTAACATATATAATTTGCATTAACAGAATACCTTCATAAACAGAATTTCACAGAAATAAAAAATATAGTCAACCTTTTCATTAATGCCATGCAACTTTACTCTTAACTACAAATTTGCTAAGTTTAAATAAAATATGTTTGTCAGAAGAGAACAAAGCTATGTGAAATACTCCATGACAACCCCTCCCATCCATTTCACAATTCAATGATTTATTATCTCACAAATGGAGAAATTCATGTGGGTTGCAAGCAAGAAAAAAAGTAAATAGGAAAAAAAATTATCACAGAGAAATAACACAGCACAGTACACAAGCTATATATACATTTTAAAAAAAGATCAACAGAAACCTTTATAACCCAAAACAATAAAATTCAATCATTAAAAATGGATACACACAGAAACCATGATTCACACTCCTGTATCCCTGTGAATCATGGACCCTGACTGCAGATTTGGAGAGAAGAGTACAGGCAGTAGAGATGAGATGCTTCCCGAGACTCCTTGGCATCTCTTACAGAGACCACATGAGCAACAAAGAAGTGCATAACAGAATCCAGCAAACTATTGGTCCCTACGAAAATCTTCTATCAATTATAAAGAAGGGTAAACTTAAATGGTAGGGGCATGTCACAAAATCAAAAGAACTAGCAAAAACAATACTGCAAGGCACTGTCCAAGGAGGAAGAAAAAGAGGCAGGTCAAAGAAGAGATGGGAGGACAACATCAGCGAATTGACAGGCCTAGAACACAATAAAACCCTGAGAAAGGCAGAATAGAGAGAGGAATGGAGGGAACTGGTTGTCAAGTCTTCATGGGTGCCTCCATGGTTGCCAGACTAAGGGAGAGATAGATAGATAGATAGATAGACAGACAGACAGAAAGACAGACAGACAGATAGATAGATAGATAGATAGATAGATAGATAGATAGATAGATAGATAGATAGATAGATAGATAGATAGATAGATAGATAGATAGAATAATCTTTACTTTTCAAGGGTTACAGAGCAAGCATTACATACTTTTTTTCATCCAGCCCTTGCCATGATCAGGGAATAAAGCTAAGAAACCCCCTCCCTACCCCTACATACCAGCATCACCACCAACAGCAGTTCAACTAATATTTTAAAAGAAGAAAAAGGGATACATTCAACAAAACGGGTCATCCTATCTGGATACACTGATAATTATTTAAACAAACCTGTGTGTGTGTGTGTGTGTGTGTGTGTGTGTGTGTGTGTGTGTGTGTGTGTGTGTGTGTGTGTGTGTGTGTGTGTGTAAATTCTATGTCTTGGGAAAGACAGTGTTCACTTCTTCTTTTTCATTTTAGGTGTTGTCATTCTGTTTTGTTTTGGTTCAGTTAACACTTTTTTTTTTATATTACTCAACCCTTATACAGGACACAGGCTAGCTCTCTCTCTCTCTCTCTCTCTCTCACACACACACACACACACACACACACACACACACACACACACACACACACACACACACAGAGAATAAAATATATTAAAAAAAACAACACAAACACACTACCTCACTCACTTACTCACTCACTTACCCAAACACACACACACACACACACACACACACACACACACACACACACACACACACACACACACTCACACACACACACACACACACACACACACACACACACACACACACACACACACACACACACACACACACACACACACACACACACTCACTCACTCACTCACTTTAAATGAACAGTCCTATAGGACATCTGTTATAATCATGTCATATTACCAGTTTTTATGTATTTGTTTGTTATCATTCTTTATCCCTTTTCTGGTACACCCATTTTACTGCACACATCCATTAACCTAATTTTTCCCCCTCCCCTCCTCTTGCTATTGTCTGATATCAGTTTGAGTCAAGAGAGGTAAAATCGAAGCAACAACACAACAACAACATACACACACATACACTCTCTCTCTCTCTGTCTTGACGTGGACCAACATATGTCGAAAGAGCTCTACTAATTGTTATAGTTATAACTGTTTCCATAATGAAGTGAAAGCTGTGTTTCTTCCCAATGATGTAGTAAGGCCAATGGAAGAATCCTGTGTAAAAGTTGTAACGGATTGTTCAGCAGTGACCATCTGTGAAAAAAAAAATGTGTGTGTGAGTGTATGAGAAGACCAAGAATGCCGCCATGAGAAGTGAGGAGTGGTGGACCAGCGTTACTGACCTACTTTGCGACCACTGTCCAGTCACACTGCTTGTGTTCCCATGTGAAGTGGGCGTGGGCCAGCCCTACTGACCTACTCTGTGTCTTCTTCTTCATGCCATCTTAGCCTAGCCTACTGATCTGTGTGTACGGGAATGTTATAGCCTACTGTGTACTGTAGGCTAGGCCTAGGCTGTAGGCCGCTAGGCCTGGGCCTCTAGGCCTAGGACACTCTGTTGCCTTATGGCAGTGCTGCGGCAAGGCAGGATGGGAGTGTAAATTGCACCATCCCAACAAATATACGGTTATGGGATCACTACACTTATTTTAATATCCCCAGGTAGCCTACGGCAACTAATTAATAATAGAATTAAAATGGAACCTACAACAAGATCCGAGGCGCAGGAACATATTTTTAATTTCCAAGCCAGTGACAAAGTGGATGAAATACACCATACCTAGGACCCTATCCAAAAAATCTTTGTCTATGATGCATATTATATGCCTCATTGGAGATATGCACTTTTCAACAGGTATGTAGGACAATATGCTCCCAAGTTCCTAACCACTACATGGATAGACTATGGCCTCCAACACAGGCGTCTCAGTGAACTGTGTGTGGTAGACTACACAAGCCCTATTCCACCAACCCTTTACCAGTCTACCCTAGAGATCAAAATAAAAACCAACAAGCAGTTAAAGATACATATTTATTATACCACATCTAAAATACTCATTCAGGGAAAGTGGTGTAACAAATGGGTGGACAGAGAACTGACAAAACTGCGTGCCATAGTCCACACTTTGGCAAGTAGCAATGCCAGTGGCTTTCAGCTGTCAGTCACTGACATCCAACAGCCAGATGCCCCTACAGCTGCCAGCATCATGACCACAGTGCAAAACTACACACCGAAGACGACACAAACAGCAGAGCAGTGGTTTTGTGTGAGGACACACTCCCAACACGCCACACCAAAACCCAAGCAGGAGACCTGTTAGTGTGTACAGCTGTACAGTCCCCATCCCCTCAAAACAGCCCCTCACACTCCCACTTGGTGTGTACTGACCCTAGACCCCCACGTCCACCTCCCTCACCCACCCCCCTTTCCCCTACCATCATCTTCACCAAGAACAAAGAGACTGTCACCCCTCCTCCACCCCCTTCCCACCTCCCAGACCCACCACAAATCTCCTTACTTGAGGAAACCAACCTCCCTCCCTCTCTCCACTCCCTATCCTCAATGAAAGTGGGACAAGTGGTGATGAGGCAATGGGTGAGGCCAACATCATCAACTGCCCCCCCTCTACCCCCCCTTCTCCCTTCCCCCCTGCCTCTCCCAAACCTATTCCGTCACCCTCTGTGTGTGACAATAGGCCTAGCAGAAGTCAACCTGACCCACAGAAAGAAGCTGATGATCTCCACCTTTCAATCTACCCCTCTCTTCCTTCCCCCACAGAACAAGACCTACAAAAAGAAAGTGTGTGTGTGTCTTCAGACACCACAGAACAAGACCTACATAAACAAAATGTGTGTGTGTTGACAGAGACAAGAGAGGAACAGACTACTGATGTTTCCCCTTCTTCCCCAGACAGCATAGCTAGTACTGCATGCCAGACTAATATCAATGATTTAGTTTGTTGTCATGTTGAATGTGTGTCTGTGGAAAAATATGAAAAAGACACACAGGCCCTTAAAGCTGAGATCACTGCTTTGAGGTCTGTTCTACAACAAACAAAACAGTATGTAAAAATAGAAATGGATTCTATTCATACTCAGCTTAATCATCTCCAACAATCTGCCCCAAAGCAATCAATACCTAAACCCTCCCAGGTAAAAGCAGTTACCCCTTCACATCCAAAAAAGGACTGATTCAAAACATATCCACTCATCTAGTGAACTCCCTTCCCAACCAACAAATGTCCCCATCCCAGAAACTGCCCGTGTTAAGTCCAAATCCCCCTCAGCCAGACAAATGAAAAGTGGTTACTCCACCCCTGCAAAACATGGTAAACATGTGCAGCTCCCACCTGCTCACCCTCTGAATCATATAGCTCTAAACAGAAAAGCTACAACAATTTTGCTGGGTGACTCTGCCATTCAGGGTGTAAACCTTACCCGTGCTTGCCATCCTCATAGTCACTCCCAAAAAGTGTGTATACAGGAGTTGACAGTTACCCAGCTGACAGATTGGCTTAGTCAGCAAATGCCAAACCCGACTATGCAGCAAGTCACTATACATGTTGGATTGACTGACTGCTTACACCATTCTGCATCAGCAAAGGATGGCATCAGCACTGACAAATGGCAGAAACTGCTCAGTCAGTGCCATTGTATGTTCCCAGAGGCTACTATCAGAGCCTCTACCATAATACCTGCTAAAGGCAGACATGCCCTTAATGCTGTTATAAGCCCAAGCAACAAGAATTTGCAATCAGCGTGTGCCACCTTAGAAAGCAAAGTAGAGTGCATTGACAATGGTGCTGTGTTTCAGACAACAAATGGAGCACCCGGGTTAGCACTATACAGAGATGCCTTCTATCCTTCAAAGAAAGGCATAGCTAGATTAGCCCTCAATTTGTTTCCTCAACCCCAAAGTAGAAATAGCAGTGTAAGAGACAACCAAAGCATTGATGTACGACCAAAAAATCGTACATCCCTATACCAAACCCCTCATCCCCATCCCCACTCCTCCCTACCAAAAAATCACCCTAATGACATGTCTAAGAGTAAACAGAAACTCCCTACAAATCACAAACCTCAACCAAAAAACTCTACTAACTGCCCCCACCAGCCCTCACAAGCCAGTGATCAGAAGTATCCTGAAGAGTTTCCTCCTCTTCCAACTTCAAAAAAACCCCAAACTGGCATCAAAAATTCCCCCTACAGGCTCTTCTCCCTCATCCCCACCCTCCCAAAAGGATCATCATCCTACCTCCCTTCCCGCTTCCGCAAAGAAGATGTCTTTCCATTCCACCCTTACCTGAATAACCAGCTCTTAGCTGAATATTTTAGGTCCATCCCAATGGACAGGAGTGGATCCCCATACAGCCCCTCCCCCACCACTTCCATGAACCCCCCTGATAGCCGAGTGAACCAAACCCAGAGTAACAAACCCTCCTTCCCTCCCTACCCTATGTTCTATCCTCCCCCTCCAAACTGGCCTTACTTCATGCCTCCTCCCTTCTACCCCACTTATATGAAACCCCCCACCCAAACATTTTAGCCTGCCATATTGACATGGGTAGGTGGGCAGGGTGTGTGTGTCTGCACATATATGTGCAGGTGTATGTAATAGTTTTATGTTTTATGTGCGTATGTCACAAGGTGAATATAATATTGTTGCCGTGGCCAATTGGATACCAAAGAAAAAAAGAAAAAGAAAAAAGAAAACCAAATCTATACAGACTGTCATAAAAAAAGGAAGAAATTCAACAAACTCTATGGACTGTGTTCTTTGAAATCCTCGAAAACACAAAAAAAGAAAAAGAAAAAAAAACACAAACAAACTGGTCAGTGTTCATGTGAAGTAGCCCTCTGTTGTTCTACAAAGTAGCTGGAATAAGAGGCCAACAACAAAGTAGGCCAGTGTTGACTGTTGCTGTGACTTTGCAAAACAAACAAAAGAGGGGTTTATGCGAATTTGGTTTTTAACCATCAACAAGACAACACAAACACTGAACTGTGAACTTGAATTTGTTGTGAATAGGAAAGTGCTTAGTGGATATAAGTAACCATTGAAAGACAGTATTAAGTGGTTAATCCTTAGTGGTTATAAATAACCATTGAAAGACAATCTCCCCTTTATATTCATTTTGTTTTGATTGTTGCTTTCTCCCTTTTCCTCTTATTGTGGTTTGATTTGCTTTGTGGTTGATTTGGTTTGTATTAAGTTACACTTATATACTGTAATTCTCTACTGTAATTGTGGTTTGATTTGCTTTGTGGTTTGATTGTGGTTTGATTCTCTACTATAATTGTGGTTTGATTTGCTTTGTGGTTGATTTGCTTTGCATTAAGTTACACATATCTACTGTAATTCTCTACTGTAATTGCTTTTCAATTTTCCTTTTATTGCAGTTTGATTTGTTTTGTATTAAGTTACACATATATACTGTAACTCTTTGTTCTGTACTACCTAAAGTGTTGAACTGTAGTTAACTGTTTATGTAATTTTGCTTAGCTAAGCCATTGTTTTCAAACTAGCATTTGTGAGGTTTTTTATTGTTGTTGTTATTGTTTTTTATTTATTTATTTATTTTTTTTGTAGATCATTTCCATAATTTTCCCAGCATGGTTATATCATCAAATAACTGGCCAAGAAAAGATGGACTACGCATTGGACACTTGAATGTAAACAGTATTCTAAACAAAATATCCGATGTACAGACTCTATTATACAATTCTGATAAACCATTTCATGTATTAGCCGCCGCTGTGGCCTAGTGGTTAGTAATCTAAAGGTTGCGGGTTCGATCCCAGCTATTCCGCTATGGCATTGTGCCCTTGGAAAAGGCACTTTACGGCTATTTTCTCACCCCACCCAGGTGTAAAAGGGGTACCAACCTTGTGTTGGGGGTTAACCCTGCGATAGACTGGCGTCCTATCCAGGGGGGAGTCTATGACTCTCAGTCGCTTAACGCCACAGAAACCGGGATAAGCACCGGCCTGATGAGCCTTATGGCTCGGGACAGACTTTAACTTTAACTATTTCATGTATTTGGATTCACTGAATCCAGACTTTCAAACAATGTACCGGATACAGATGTTATAATTCCCGGCTACAAACTCATACGCAAAGATCAAGTATCCCCCAAGTCCACTGGCATGCTTGTATATATCAGTGAAGCAATAAACTATAAAAGAATTTAAAATCTAGAAAATCATCAGGTTGAGTCAATATGGAAAGAAATCAAACTAAAACGAAATAAACCTATCAGAGTAGGATTCATTTACAGAAATACATCTGAAAGAATAGATTGGACAGACAGATTTTCCACAATGATGGACTCGGCATTTCTCGATACCACAGAAACACTAGTGTTTGGTGATTTCAATATAGATTTACTTAAACCCCAACCTTCATGGGTAAACAAATTAGACACATACAACCTTACACAAATTGTAGATACACCAACACGCATAACATCTACCAGTAAAACACTTATTGATCATATTTACATAACTGATAAACAAAACATCAAGGAATAATGTATTCCTATCTATGGCTGTAGTGACCATCTTCCTATATGTGTAACATGGGATAGGAAAGGTACACAAATCCCAAAAGTAGGTCACAAAGAAATTACATACCGATCTTTTGCAAAATTCAATGAAAATCATTTTATAAATGATTTGTTAACTTCTTCACTAAACAATGTTTACAACTTGACAGATCCAGAAGAAGCCTTGACCCTCTGGCTTGAAACTTTTATGTGTATATATAATAAACATGCTCCCTTTAAAACCCACAGAGTAAGGCATAAAGTACAACCTGAATGGATAACAAAGGAAATTTTATCTGAAGCACAGCATCGAGATACCTTGTTAAAGGCAGGAAAATTTGATGAATACAAGGCACAAAGAAACAAAGTAAATTCCTTGAAGCGAGCATGTAAACAAAAATACTTTCAAAATCTTACTTCTTCCAAACAAAATTCAAGATCAATGTGGAAAGCTATCAACCAGCTAACTAATAAATCTTCCTCACCTTCCACTATTCAGAATATTTCTCCTGATTACCTAAATAGCTATTTTACCACAATGCCAGATTCATTGATAAAACAGAATAATGCTACACAAAACTCCCTAGAAAAACTAAAAACCTTTTGTGGATCCAAAAATATCAATTCAGCTTTGAAAATACCACCATTGAACATAACTGAAGTTTACCAATCCCTACAACGCTTAAATAAAACAAAAAGTCAAGGTCCAGATGGTGTGGATGGAAAAATTCTCAAAATGGCAGCTCCCTTTATAACTGAGACGCTTACTTATGTTTATAACTTGTGTATTGGAAAATGTCACTTCCCATCACAATTCAAACTGGCCAAAGTAATTCCTTTTCATAAATCTGGTAACTCTTCAAAACCATGTAATTACAGGCCAATATTAGTTTTATCAATTATATCCAAACCACTTGACAAACATATACACAAACACCTTAGCAATCATTTAGAACATTATAGTCTTTTTATTGATAACCAATCAGGATTCAGGAAAAATCATTCTTGCCACACAGCTCTTACTAACATTGTAGATTCTTGGCACAACAATATAAATGATAGCAAATATTGTGGAACCTTTTTGTTGACTTTGCTAAAGCGTTTGATGTAATTGACCATGAACTACTATGGCGAAAACTAATGCTATATGGCATATCTGATAACGGTCTGAAGTTAATCAAATCATTCCTGCATAATAGACAACAATATATTTCGATCAATAACATTAAATCATCTACACTACCAGTAAAATATGGGATACCACAAAGGTCTGTTCTAGGTCCACTTTTATCCTCTATATATGTTAATGACCTTCCACTCTACATTAAAGAATCATGTGAGCTTTTCTGTGATGACACAACAATTCATACCAAGAATACCAATCTTAATCAAATATCTGCCTCATTACAAAGTAGCATAGATTCTCTAAGCAAATGGTGCAATTATAACCATATGTCACTAAACCCACAAAAAAACAAAGTCATGCTTATTACAAGACAGAAGAGACAAAACATGACAATTAGACTTCCACCCATATTTATAAACAATGAACCTATAGAGGAAGTTGATAACCATAAACTTCTAGGTATTGTGATTGACAACAATCTTTCATGGATGGCACACATAAATAAATTATCAAAAACAGTTTCAAAACATGTATACCAGCTTTGCAGAATCAAACACTTTATCAACACACATGCCAGAAAACTATTCCTACATGCTTACATTCTATCTTCAATCAACTATTGTTCTACCCTATTTGACACAGCCAGTGCCAATACCCTCAAACCTCTAATTAGCAGTTACAAAAGAGCGCTCAAAGCAGTTCTTCTAAAATCATCTACCTTAAGTGCATCAGACTATGCAAAACTGGAGGTTCTTCCCTTAAAAGACATGTTTACCCTAAACAAAGGAATGTTTATGCATAAAATTATGACAGGACATGCTCCACAATCCCTCTATTCTAAATTTCATATGACCTCCAGATATCCTACCAAAATTCAACTACCAATACCTAGAATCGACCTCTATAAATCAAGCCTTTCATACTTAGGTAGCCTACTCTGGAACATGCTGCCAACGTTGGTGAAAACATCCCAAAGTAAAGAAACTTTCAAGAAAGCAATTTATACCCACCTCAAATGTAAAAACTGATGTACTAACACATCAGTACTCCTACCACATGCAAACCTGTGTGTATATATGTGCGTTTGTGTGTGTATGCGTGCTCGTGTGTGTGTGTGTATGTGTGTGTGTGTGTGTGTGTGTGTGTGTGTGTGTGTGTGTGTGTGTGTGTGTGTGTGTGTGTGTGTGTGTCATGTGAGTGTGTGTATATGTGTATGTATATGTGTGTGTGTGTGTGTGTGTGTGTGTGTGTGTGTGTGTGTGTGTGTGTGTGTGTGTGTGTGTGGTGTAACAACTTATGTTATCACTCCATATACTTCATGTCTGGAAGATTTGTCAGATATTGCTTCGGATTCGTCTCATAATGATGTAACCTGAAGAACTATATTCTATAAGTTGAATGTATGAGATGGTTTTACCTAAAAATCCATGCTTGGATAGACATTGATTAATGTGTCAATTGATGATATCGGTTTAAAGAAGGATCTCATGCGGGTGTTATCAGACTTGTTGATTGGACTTTTTTGATGAAGATGTACCATGTAAGATTCTCTCTCTCTCTCTCTCTCTCTCTCTCTCTCTCTCTCTCTCTCTCTCATCTCTCTCTCTCTCTCTCTCTCCTCTCTCTCTCTCTCTCTCTCTCTCTCTCTCTGGGTTTGTTTTGATCTCTATGTAATATTTGAAGATGCCTTTTTTTTTTTTTCCTTCTCTAAACTTCCACTTCCACATAGGCTATCCTAGTCTCATCACTGGATAGGAATGCTTCGGTTCTTAATGAAATTTGAACTGAAATTTTCTTTTACTGTTTAAATATAGAAATGCGAATTTTATTTAATTTTTGTATGTGTGTGTTTAAGAGTTTTTATGTTTGCATTTTATGATGTACTGTCTTTTCCCTTTTGCCTTCTTGCTTGTTTTCCCCCTCACACACACACACACACACACACACACACACACACACACACACACACAACACACACACACACACACACACACACACACATGGAATGTATTATTTTCAAATGAATGTTTTGGCTTATACATTTGTAATGCCTTCTGTTTCATGGTCCTGAATATTTGCTATTTTTTCATCTTCATTAGTATATATATTATTTTTTAATGCATAGAGTTTGATTTAAAACTGGTTTGCATTTATAACCTTAAATGTTGTTTCGCTCCTATTTGATTTCTAAAATATTTTTATACAATGTTGCTCATTTGTTTGGTGTTTGCCTTTTGGGGTTTTCTTTTCCTTGTAAGGATTGGCCACATTATGAGCTTATAGATAATTGATGATAATTATTTTTTACAGAAGTGAGAGTGTTTTGAAATATTGACTAGTTTGTTTTGATGTAATTTGAAGATGCTCTCTCTTCTCCTCTCTCTCTCTCTCTCTCTCTCTCTCTCTCTCTCTCTCTCTCTCTCTCTCTCTCTCTCTCTCTCTCTCTCTCTCTCTCTGGGTTTTCTTTTCCTTGTTAGGTTTGGTCAAATTGTGAGTTTTTAGGTTTCATTGATGATAGTTATTTTTTTATGGAAGTCTGAGTCTTTTGAAAGTTTTTGTTGACTGGTTTGTTTTGATGACGATGTTTTTGGGATGCTCTCTCTCTCTCTCTCTCTCTCTCTCTCCTCTCTCTCTCTCTCTCTCTCTCTCTCTCTCTCTCTCTCTCTCTCTCTCTCTCTCGCTCTCTCGCTCTCTCGCTCTCTCCCTCTCCTCTCTCTCTCCCTCTCTCTCTCTCCCCTCTCTCTCTCTCTCTGCAAATATCATCACAACTTGTTCTGGGTGCACATGTACTCTTCCCTTCTGCAGCTGGTTGTTAGGATAATGCCTGCACGTGAAAACTCAACATGCCTTTGACACACTGATATACCTGCCAACTGCCAACTGGAGATGGGAACTATGACAGCATGTGAGTGTCAGTATTTTTTGTATTTTTTTTATTTTTTAAAATTTTTTTTAAAGTATGATGGAAGATTCTACAAGTAGTATGAAAAAACTTAGATCCACCATGGATGAAATCCAAAAACGTTTTTCTTGTGGAAGTGAAGAACTAGCTGCATGGCGGAATTCACTTATTTTTCGTTATACTGCAATAAATGAAAAGTCAATTGTAGTAACAGTGACGGACTTCAACCAAAATGATGAAATCATTTCTTCTGTGCCTAAGTTTGTTTCACTATCTCCACCTCCTGAACTTTCTAAGACAGTTATCAGAGTTCTTCATAAATCTACAAAATCCGTCACCATTACTCTGTATTTTACACAGCAGGGAGGGGGCACCCTGTTGTGTCAAGGCAGAGACTGTGTACAATGGCGTGACCAAGAGTGTGAAAAAATTTAACATTTCATCCCACCTTTCTTGGAAACAAAAAACAACAAAGAACTTATTGAACATCTCCTCAAGACTCCCCTATTATTCATCAAAAACATGCCAAAAGTTGTTTTCCTGGAAGCCTCCCTCATTGATGAAGTCTGTCTGGATCCTGCCACCATGACTCCAGGCCATCAGTCTCCTGATGTAGTGGCTTCAACCCCTCCTCCAGACTCCAACCTGTTGCTGTCCAGTGACGTCGCTGACACTGCAATGTCTACCAGCCTACAAACTGTCTTCCTTCCACCAGCACCATCCATTCAGCAAAAAGCAGAGTGTACAAAATCAGAAGAAAGACCTCACCTGGATACTACACCAATTGGTAAAAGAACTCGCACCCAGAGAAAAAGAAATCTGTTCTCATCTGGCTTGAAAGCCAATAAAAAACAAACATCATCATTGTCACTGTTATCTTGTAAACAAACATTAAAGAAATTAAAAGTTCCATTGAATCCTTAAACTTAGCTCAAGATGAACATGAATCAAAGACAGCCTCACTCATTGAAGATGTTAAAGTTTCACTAAAAAATGAGCTGCGAGTGCATGTCTCTGAAAAGCATGATAACCTACTATTGGAATTAGACACTTTGAGAAAGAAAATAAACCATCTGGAAGAAAAAAAATGCAAAACTAGAAAAAGACAATCACTCACTTAAAACTCAGATGGGAACAATACAGTCTCAGTTAAAAAGAACTAGCTCCAGACACACTGAATCAACATCCACTCAGACTTCTCCTTCTCCTCAACCAGAAAAACTTCCTACTGTTTCACAACAACAAACATCTGAATCAAAACAAAATGGGTGTTCCAACCAAGAAGATCTAGAATCTTCAGTTGGAGATACGACCATCCAGCTATCTCAGGCAGAGGATTCTGCCATCACAGCTGATGTTGATTTTCCTGCTATTTCAAAAGCAACAGAACAGGAAATTGTCGAACCCAACATTCACTACAATATACCTGTAACAAATTCATTTGAGGCACTGGCTGATGCAGATCCTGGCCTTACAACTACACTGCAAACAAAAGTACAGTTAGGTCCTACAGGAGAAAACAGCAGAGGCCTGTACAACAAAACTGTGGGCTCTGAAACCCTTAGAAAACCACAAACTCCTAAACCATCACCCCATGAGACATTGTCAAAGATTTCTATTCCAAATACCACAACAATGCTATTGATAGGGATTCTGTAATTAGAAATATTGATCCATACAGACTGGCCCCTCGGGGTGAAAACATGTTCAAAATCTGTGTGTCTGGAATGAAGGTATCCGATCTATCATCATGGCTCTCATCCCTTCCTGTTATGTTTAAAATAAAATGTGTAGTTGTTCATGTTGGCATGAACAGCTGTAAATCTGGTGCTA
Organism: Stramonita haemastoma; assembly: GCA_030674155.1. Lineage (NCBI taxonomy): Eukaryota > Metazoa > Mollusca > Gastropoda > Neogastropoda > Muricidae > Stramonita > Stramonita haemastoma. The sequence goes on from JASPKP010003383.1 coordinate 17,005, forward strand.
TTTCAGAAAAAGAATGGTCTGACCTTGTGAAACAATGCTTCTCCTCCTTCCCCAAATCCACATTCAGTATGAGTTCTATTATCCCAGCTAGAGGCCAACACCATCTAAACACTATCATAAGCCCCTCCAATAGAAACCTTCAGACAGTTTGTCATCATTCAAACATCACTTTCATTGACCACACAAGCACCTTTACTACCAGTTCTGGATCTCCTCGTCTAGCTCTCTACTCCAATCTTACCCATCCTAGTGAAAGAGGCACTTCCAGAATAGCAAACAGTATTCGGTTTACCTGGAATAAAATTGAACACCACAACTCTGAGAAACAAGACCAAATTCAAACCAATTCTTCCTCAGTAAGCAGAGTATATAGGCCACCCACTTATCACAACAGACAAGCAGGGCATGGTGTTTCCTCACTTCCAAATAGTTCATCCACAGATTCCAGAAATCTTGAGACTTTTTTCAACAACTATAGTTCACAACAAAGCAGGACAAATAGAGGCCCCAGGACCTATCCTCAACAAAGTTTCCCCCCTTCTCAGATTCGTAATTTTACAGATACTTTGTCTCAATCTCATGCCAGTCATCATGATCAGCATGCATACAATGACAATCCAGCATGTCCTCCTCCTCCCTCCTCACTTTTACATTACCCACCTCTCAGATCAAGGCCACATGAAAACACAACTAATGCTTCGTTCCAGTATCTTCTGTTCAACATCCCTCTATGTATTCAAACTACACGAATTTTGGAAGAAGTTCCTTGTATTCTTTTCCACCTCCTCTGTCATCACAAGAAGCACATAGCTTACACCTTCCCTTAGAACAAGATGCTTCTGTGACATCCGAGCAGTTTCCTAGAAACATCCCTCCTTTAAGAGGACATATTCATCCGTATGCACTAGACTTGCTTTCTATGGCCTCTCAGATTATGGCAAATCAAGTTAGAACCCCCTACCCAATACATGTATAAAAACTGGATTATGGATATTGGTGTGTTTACTTTTTGTCCAGGATTTTCACCTGAATTTTGATGTGTGATTGTGTTTGAATGTTGTAGTTTCAGATGCTCCAGTGGCAGTGTGATTGACCTGAAGAAACATTTGTTTGAGATTGGAAACGGAAACAAGGCTTTGGCGTTTTTGAGGTCTCCTTTTGCATTTTTGACCCTTTGCTTATAGAAATTCTTTTACAGTTTTTTGTTTGTTTGTTTTTTGGTGGTAAAATTACACTAAACATTGTTTCCTTTGGTGAACTGACATTTCATTGAGAGTGGGTTCATACTTTCATGTGTATATATTTTTTGTGCTTTGTGATTTTTTTTCATAAATAGTTTACTTGATCTTACTTTACTTTCCCTATTGTTATATTTTTCATTATATTTAAGTGTTATTTGATTACTTTACTTTGATTTTGTGAGAAACAACTGTTGGAATTAGTGATCATATGTGCATAATATGAGCAACTTATATTGATTATGGATCATCAAAAGAATCCTTGGTTAACTAAAGATGGTCTTCGAATTGGTCATCTCAACATCAATCATGCAATACATAAAATGACTGAAATATCTTCGATTTTGTCAAATTCAGGGAAAAATTTCCATGTATTTGGTTTCACAGAAACCCATTTCTCCTCCCATATTTCAGACAATGACATCTCAGTTCCAGGCTACAATACTATCCGTAGAGACTCCCTTATTCATAAAGAAACTGGTATAGTTGTTTATGTTCATAAATCAGTTCAGTTCAAAAGAGTTACAAGTTTAGAGCAACTTCATATAGAAACAATTTGGATTGAAATTAAACTAAGAAATTCCAGACCAATTCTCTTATGCTTTCTATATAGAAATCCTAAAGAAAAAACAGAATGGATTGATCACTATATTTCAATGATGGATAGCATAGATAAAGATTATGATGATATGATTATACTAGGTGATTTCAATATTGATTTATTAAAACCAAATAACCAGTGGATACAGACATTTGAATCTTTCAACTTGAAACAATTGATAACTTTACCAACTCGTGTTACAAGTATTTCAAAAACTTTGATTGATCATATATATGTTGTTAATAAAGAAACTATTGTAGAGGTGAACGTTCCACTTTCTGGCTGCAGTGATCATTTTCCTGTATGCATAACATGGTCCAAAAAAGGAGTAAAAATTCCGAAAGTTAGCCATTAAACTATAACTTATAGAAATTTCTCTAACTTTAATAGTAATGCCTTTCTACAGGACCTCCTAAATTCACGTTTGAACGATGTATATCAAATTACTGACCCCAATTTAGCTACTGAATATTGGTATTCTATCTTTTATAATGTTTACAATAAACATGCTCCATTACAAATTAAGAGAGTTAAATACAAAACAAAACCACCTTGGCTTACTGGCCAAATACAGGAACAAATATATCATAGGGATTGTTTATTAAAGAAAGGTTTAAGAGAAGATTATAAAAAACAAAGAAATTATGTAACTTCACTTTTACGAGCTGAAAAAAAAAGTATTTTGAGGCATTTCTAAACAACAACAGGGACAATAGATGTATCTGGAAAGCTATTAACCAGCTCACCAAAAAAAGTTTTCATAAAAACTCAAATATTTGCTGTGATATATCTGCTGACAAATTAAATCTTCATTTCTCATCTGTTGCCAACCAGTTAATCGTTAAGGATAAATCAGAAGACAATGACTTAAAAAAATTGAAAACCTTTTGCGACAGTAAAAATATTCAATCTAAAATTGAGATAGAACTTATTACAGTTAATGAGGTGTTTACTGCTTTACGTCGACTAAAACAGTCATCAACACGTGGTCTTGATGGATTAGATGGGAAAATTCTAAAACTCTCCGCATCAACTATAGCAGAAACACTTACATATGTCTACAATCTTTGCATAAGCAAAAACACATTTCCTAAAATCTTAAAACAGGCAAAATCTATTCCTTTACATAAATCAGGAAATACCTCTGACCCATCAAACTACAGACCAATATCAAT
>JASPKP010003384.1:0-2500 GCA_030674155.1 Stramonita haemastoma
CGACCAGTGTCAGTCAAGCATTATGAATGCAGGGAGGAGAAGTGTAAACAAAAATATTATTCTGTTGGAGCTGTTTGTATCTTTTTTGTGCTGGTTTTCAAACCTGCCGCGAGTGGTTTGCCAAAAAAATGGCGTTTGAGGTCTGTTTGGAGCTGAAAACATTACACGTGTAATCATGTGCGCTATTGTTCGTCTGCTGACTAGGGATACACTATCGCTTTGGAATGTGGAAGATAAGTGTTTGGCAGAGCCCAAGCATTCAACTTTGAAGACTCGTGTGCATAGTTTTGGTGGGTATCTACCTAATACAAAATTAATGTGCTAAATTTCCACAGGACAACGATAAGTCTTTGTTGGGGTTAGAAAAAAAGGTATTATGCTAGAAAAAGTGCAAAAAACACCCAAAGGATTTTGCAGTTCTTTATCACCTGTTAAAAAATTGGTTGTTTTTTTCCTCCCTGCAATTGCTTGTTTAAAAGGTGTGTGTGTGTGTGTGTGTGTGTGTGTGTGTGTGTGTGTGTGTGTGTGTGTGAACATCATGTTTGTGTGTGTAATGATGATGATGATGATAATGATGATGATAATAATAATAATAATGATAATTATAATAATTATAATGATGATGAGGATAATGATGATGATAGGTCTAATGATAATGATATATATATAATAATAATAATGATGATGATGATCTATACTAATCATAGTAATAATAATGATAATAATAATGATAATGATAATGGTCAAAGTTTGAGCGCTTTCCTTCCCCTTAAAAGAGAAGCGGAGAGCGCTTTACATTTTGAGAAAAAATCAAAAGCAATACACTCAGATACATAACACAATACCACGGATACTTTAAGTGAAATAAACAAATTGTGATTTAAACAACGTGTATAAACATCGACACCAAGACAAGAAATAGTAACAGACATAAATCACGTATACTTACCACATGAATAACACAGACACAGACACACAGACAGACACAGACACAGACACACAACACAGACACACACACACACACACACACACAACACACACACACACACGTTCATACAGGCAGTCACAAACGTACACACACTAGCACGTGTACACACATACTTGCACACACGTCCACACGAACGTATGCACACATGTCTATGATAGAAAGAGCACATGGCCACAAATGTCTTCAGGTAGTAAAACCCCATATTTTGTGGATGTTGTATAGTTGCACAATATTTAGTGTGCCTTCTCTCTCTCTCTCTCTCTCTCTCTCTCTCTCTCTCTCTCTCTCTCTCTCTCTCTCTCTCTCTCTCTCTCTCTCTCTCTCTCTCTCTCTCTCTCTCTTTTTGTTGTTGTTGATGTTATCCCTGAAAAGGGCGGGGAATGGATGTAAAAAAGCACATGTGTGCTTATCTATTATCCTCGAATAAAAGAATTTGCCTTGCCTTGCCTTGCCTTGCCTTGCCTTGCCTTCTCTCTCTCTCTCTCTCTCTCTCTCTCTCTCTCTCTCTCTCTCCTCTCTCTCTCTCTCTCTCTCTCTGTCTGTGTCTCTCTCTCTCTCTCTCTCTCTCCTCTCTCTCTCTCTCTCTCTCTCTCTCTCTCTCTCTCTCTCTCTCTCTCTCTCTCTCTCCTCTTTGTGCACGTATGCCTCTATCAGCCTGTATGCATATATTATTATCAGTGTGTGTTCTAGCGTGTAACTGCAAAAGAAAAGTTAGGAGCAGTGGTGACAAGATGACATGACTCAATGTCTATCTTATCAAAAGATACCACCGTATTCCGCTAGCGACTCTTTGGGGGCTCCTGAAGCCTTGAATAAACCAATGGTGGTTACGATTTTTGTGCAACAGACTCCCCATGATAATCACTGACGGGATACCTTGGTGGTTAGAGTGATGCACTCGTGATCTACTGACCCGGGTTCAATTCTCATTCAAGAGGATTTTTCTTCTCGACTTAACATCAGCGCCGACTCCACTCCCCCCAAAAGTCCTTCGGTTGAGACTATAAATCGAGGTGCCGTGTGCGAACCCACGTAGAACATCTTACGCACATGTTAAAACCCGTTCCGCTTTTCGGAAGAGTAGGCCATTGTGTGCCCGTGGGAACGGATGACAAATTTGACAAAACTGCAAACACACGGGGACTGGATGTAAAAAAAATCCCCATACGAGTGCTTATTCCATTATACTCGAAATAAAAGTATAAAAAGAATAATTTTATCACGTCTAGATGCTGAAATTTAAAACTGTGACTATCATGTGTGTGAGTCAGTGAACGAGTGAGTGAAGGAATGAATGAATGTGCGTGCTTGAGTGAGAAAGTGTGTGTGTGTGTGTGTGTGTGTGTGTGTGTGTGTGTGTGTGTGTGTGTGTGTGTGTGTGTGCGTGTGTGTGCGTGTGTCGTGTGTGTGCGTGCGTGTGCGTGTGTGTGCGGTGTTGTGTGTGTGTGCGTGCGTGTGCGTGCGTGGTGTGTGTGTGTGCGAGTCTGCGTGCGTGCGTGCGTATGTAGAAGT